>JAOTJB010000007.1:20693310-20712814 GCA_027123815.1 Erythroxylum minutifolium | reverse complement strand
TGCTTTTAGGACTATATAGTCATAATTAGAGAGTGAATTGACTAGATAAATTCATGACAACTTGGACATGTAATTTTGCTCTTGTGATTGGTCAATATACATTATCTTCAGAAGAGTAGTGACTAGTGGCAGATACAAGCCAGTGAGATTTGAGCCTTTTTAGATTGACACATCTATATCAGTTTCATTGTCTTTTGTTCATGTGTGACCTTCATGACATGTACATCCTGACTTTACTTTTATTTTCTATTCAAGACCACATTTTATCACATGTATTAACATGAAAATGATATAGGCATTCTTTATTTTGTAACCTACATTAACCACATAGCCTACCTATTATTGAATAAGTTTTACCTGATGTAAAACCCTCAATATTCTGCAAGTATACAGATCATAAACTTTTAATAATCGAGGTGTCTATCCTATGAGAAATTAGCTAAAACTAAATGAATCTAACTTTATTTAAGGTTGTGAAATATGGTTTGAGAGAAAATAAAATTTAGAAATTAAACAATCAAATTAAATTGAGCACAAAACCACTTAACAATTGAGTTGTCACAGTAAAACAAGGATGATCAAGTATGAAATTATAAGATTCAATTTATCATTATTTTGCTCCCTTAACCATTTTTATTCAATTTGGTTTCGATCCTAGATTTCTGAAGGGTTTGATTATTCTCTCTCAAGATCTAATCATTTAACCCTAATTAATAATCCCTAATTGATAACAAACTTTTAGATTTTCAATCTCTCAATTAACAAAAACAACCTAATGTTTTCAAGTAGTTCTTAAGCAATCTATTAGCTAATCGAGTTCTCACATAAGTACTCTCTTCGTATGATCATCAATTTGACATTTATATGACTTATTTGGTTTTTAACTCTCTTTATCCGACCTAATCAGATTACTATCAACTTACCCTCTCAATTTGTTGTCTAAGTATAAGCAAACACAAATATAACAACACCCAAAACATTATATTAAAATTAAAAGTGTTCAAGTCACAAAAATAAGTCAAGAACAAATCTTAATTTGACATTGAATCATCATCAACATGTATAAGATCTTCCAATCTAGTTCACACATCAAGTTTAATTAAAATAACAAAAGGAAAGAAAGAAAAACTTGATTTGGAGCTAAATCTCTAGATCTGGAAAATGTTGGACAACTAATGCTCCTCTTGATCATCCTAGGATGAATCTCAATTTGGTAAGAAGGAAACTGCTCTTTTTTAATTGTTTTATGTTCTTAAATAGTTCTTAAGGCTTCTAGGGTTATTTCTAGGGTTTACCCACTTAATTTGGTTCTAAAAATAGCCCCAAAATGTTAAAATTACAAAAAGAGTCGCGTGTTGAAAAAGCTAAAATTCACTGGAATTATTGTTTACACTCTCTGTCACGATCATGACAAGCAAGTCATAATTGTGACCTTCTTCCTTACTTCCAATTCTTTTCTTTTCTTCAATTTCTTGTTTCCATACACTCAAACACACATCACACACCTCTTGAAACATAAAATTAAGCTCCAAATCATGCTCAAAACCATACTAACACTTAGAATATAGTTAAACACTAATAATAGCATAATTATAAGCCTATATACATGACAATTATTTAAGAAATACTTAAAAGCACATTTACACATCTATCAAAACATAGTATAATTTACACCGACCACCTATGATGTGATTTTTTCTTTTATTAAGCCTCATTAAGTTTTATAGGCTTTTCTTTTTGTGATACCACACTGCAAGCCTTTGACCTAACCAAATGTCTTACCTAAGCCGTAAAGCTAATGGAGCAGTTTTTGATTGTTAAGGATTATGGATGCATAAAAGTATAAGTATGGGGGTGTGCATACATATGGGTTGACTATAATTGTTAGAATGTCATTTTTTATATTATCAATGAATTCCATAGTTGATGTAGTTCTTTCGATTTTTTTAAAAAAAGAGAAAAAAGAAAAAAAGAAAAAGGAAAAGTATGTTTAAATAAAAATATCAAGGAGGAAATGCATTTTTGTTGGGAAGTTATGTCTGATTAGTCTTTCTTCCTAAAGATGTATAGAAAGGGCGATTTGATTACAATGTGAATAAGGTAGATGTTGTTTTAAAGGGTCACTCCTTATAGTTACAAAGTATTGTTTATCATCAATTTTTGTAAGCGGTTTATGCTTCATGTGGTTTATTATGTGAAGGCTTTAATTTGAGCTATGAAACATTTTTTTTGCATTCATCATAGCTGATGGTACCCAATTTTGAGTGAATGCTAGTTTTTGCGCTTGATGTTATATTGAGCATTACTCTTGCTTCACTACCTTTAATCGGGATTTCCACTACACTATCCAAATACATTTCACCTTAACCTTTGCCCACATTACACCTTAAAGGTCCTCCGATTTATGATTATACATTTGAACCATAGTGGTAAAGAACTGAAATGATATGCAAAGTCGTGGAATGTCTTAACCATGAATGGTGTTTGAGTGTATCTAAAATTCTATCTTATTCTTAAAACACATTTTGTCAAAGTCTACTCCTAGATTGCTCAGTTTTTGAGGGGAATGATTGTTGATTGATTATGAGTAGAAGCATTTAATGTTGAGTTCTTACTATGATTTTGAAAGTTATTCCTCTTTTCTTATGACTATTTATTCCTAGGAAATATGGAAAATGTGAAAGTGTTTTACTTTATGACTTTGCTTTTGTTGTTTTACCTGAGGATATTCAAAAGCTAAGTGTGGGAGAATTTGATGTGTGCTTGATTTTTTATATATTCACTCCTTAATACTTAGCGATTAATATTATGAAGTGCTTAAGATACTCAATTTGGTTCATATTTGGTTTTAGGCACAAGTTGGAACCACAAGAACTAAAATGGGTTTAAAGCATATTCCCAATTTAGTTCACATTTGGTTTTAGTTACAAGTTGGAAGCATAAGAAATAAAATGGGTTAAAAGCACATTCCTTGAGCTATCATCTTGATGTTTAAACTCATTTGTCTTTGTGGATCAAGAAGGAGATGGATTAGGGCGAAGGTGATATAAGAAAATGAAGAATTAGCATGGTCTATAAGTTGCACAACCATGCATCCACTTGCATAGTAGTGCATAAATTAGATGGTGCAATTTTTCTTATGATGCATAGTTTGATGCATGATTGTGCATCTAACCATGCATCTCCTTAGAAACCTAGTCATATATATAAATAAATAGACGTGTGACAGCTAATGAGGGTATGAATTGGTTTTGGAGCATGAAAGGAGGCAAAAAACTCACTTATTTGAGATCCATGGAGGGCTAGTCTTCTTCCTTCTGGTTTGAAGGTGAAATCAAAACTAAGGATCACATCTAAACATCCCTTCATTGTGTATTGTTGACTCTCTCTCTTTAGAGATTATTTATGTTATTCTTTGCTTATTGTTTTAGGTATATGTATAGATGATCAATTTTCTCATTCTCAATAGATTGTTTATGTATAAACCCATTGTCAAAATATGTACTACCAATATTTAATAGATGTATTCTCAATTCATTTGTAGTCAACTAATGGTGATGAATCATTAGGAATAACGTAACATAAGTTAAATAACCTGTGCTTATGTGGTTGTTACCTAGATTAATCTATTTTCCTAATTTGTAATATGACTGTTGTATTAAATCTAGAGAGCTTATTTTAGGTTATTTGATAGCTACGTTTAGTTAGAGAGTTTATTTTGATTAAACACGATTTAAGGAAAATTCAGGGTTTCTAAAAGAGGTATGAAATCAACAAAATGATTAAGTGAGTTTATTTATGTGTAGGCTGAGATTGAACTAAGAGCCAGATTCTAAACTCATTCATCAATTTTATCATTTTCTCACTATTTGATTTAAATTGCTTTCAATAGTTCAATTATACTTTATTTTGTTATTTGAAACCAACCAATACCCCTTATCCTAAACACCGATTCCTTTCATTACAAACGCTACATGTACATTCCTTGTGGATACGATTCTTACTAACCACTGCTATAAATTTAGTTGTGTAGAGTTAGGTTTTATGTTTTGGTATAATCGACAGGCATCAAACTTATTGATCCATTTAATCATTTCCATTAAATGAAAAATGTATTATAGCTTAGTTACCAACCACTAGAACATTGGAACCTTTCCGTTCTTAAAATGATATTTTTCTAAGTAAATATAACTTAGTTAGGATTTACTTCTAAAATTAACATCCATATAACCTTAAACTCAAATATCAACTCATACATAGAATAATGAATATCTTTAATACTTCATAAGTATCAAATATATCAAATACTAAACATCTTTAGAATAGATAAACAACTTCTATTATATCTCTATAGATCTAATTCCGGAATTAAGTTGTTATGTTTTCATATTCAACAAGAGTTATTCTTGGACAATTATGTTTGTAACAATTGCAACTTAGAATTGTTCTTTATAAGTAGTATGTCTCTATATACTCTCACTAAAGAGGACAATTATATCCCAACCAACCTTCTTGTAGACATGATAAATTCACATTCATCTCCAAAAAACTCTTTGAGTTCATCATGAAAGTGAATTTTTTAATGTCTTATAACCTTTCAACTATGCCTCAAATGTTTCAATAAAGGCACTAACTTTAATTGGATGTACTATTATAAGATTTAAACTTTTCAAATTTCATTTTACTCCCACTACTTATCTTGAAAACCATTCTCCTATAAGCATTTATTGAAACAAACAATTTGTTTAATAGGTCTGTAAGATTATATCCAACCTTTTGGATGTCTCCTTTCCTTCCAATTTAGTTCTAAACTTTAATCAAGGATCACATTCTTAAATCATTAGCTTTGACTCTTTCAAAGACTTAGCATTTCCTATTTAATATGAAATCTTGCTAATTGATTTGGCTAGAACTATTAAAGGTAAGTCATTATACTAGGCATAGTTATAGAAGAAATAATATTGCATTATTCAACATCTCATGTTGTGTTTTCCTCCTTACATAAATCCATACTCTTATAAAATTTTATTGTAAAGGAATTTACCAGAGAATCTTATTCTCTATAGATAATAAAAAATTCAAACTCACTAAATTGATCTTATCGAAGTGCTTCAGCACTCTCAATGCTTAATTTCTAATTACATTTAAATAATTTGAAATTTTAAAATTTTAAATCAATGTTTCATTTAATATATATGATTGTATCACATAAATTCATTAGTAATACTAATAAAATATAATAAACAACATTTTATGAATTGTTATTCCATCCAATACATCGCATTTATAAATTTAACAATTTAATGCCATCACCATCCTTTGAACAAATGTTGATTTGGTTATCTTTGAATGTAACAAATGTCATAAAATTTATAATTAAAAGGATAAATATATTTTTATATATAAATTTATGTTTCTCATCATGTTAATTTAATCAATATGGTATAAAAGAATAGTCATGATTATCCAATTTTGTATTCTTTCCACTTATATTAAGCGAAGTCTCCTTTGATCCAACACATACAAACTATTTGTATAAACTTAGATCAACTACTTTTAGCATTAATATATTTTCATCATGCTTTGAACACAGTAGTAATGTTGAATAAGAATTTAGCATTAAATACTCAAAAGAATGAATTAGGAATACATATGATCTCTATCATATTACATATAGGAAAGTCATGCAAACATTTACTTCTTTTGACAACTATTATCATACTATAACAAAGCCTTTAATTGTAATCTACAATTATGCTTTTAGTAGGCTAAATTGAATGAAACAATTTCATCAAGGTATTATACCTTTAAGCTCTACTCTATACATCCTCTTCCATCTTGCTATTATGGTGTTAAAATACATCTTACATGTTGTCATCAAAGTTTGTGATACATTTGTTAACTCAAAATATCAATACATTTTGTCATCCTTATGATTTTGACATATCTCTAAAACTTTAATAGAAAATCCTTAAAAAGGATTAACAACAAAATTGCATAATGGGCATACAATTTTCCTTTCTAACTTTAAGAACTTTTCTCAAACATAGTCCTATGCCTATGAAATTTGGTTCATTAACTCTTAGTATTAACTATATTAAACAAGATAAATTCTACCTAGAACAAAAATATAAATGTAAGAAAAGCAAGTAATTGATTATATGGCTTAACTACTAAATGAGATTAAGACTTCAATCATATATTTGGTTACCCTCACTATTTTATTCAAAATAATAGCTCTCACTAATAATTAGAAAGATGACTCTAATCTTTCTAGTGGGCTAGGATCTCATTCAAATTTAATTAACCTTGAGTTTGCTCAATATACCAACTAAACTTAGATTAGGTAGATAACAACTTTATCAATCACATATCATGTGACTCCTAGATCTGTTAGGTGACAACTCTTGCCAAAACATATCTTATATGTTATTAACAACCTTGACTCTAACTTTATGTGATCATGAGTTTGGTCATCCAAATTACACAAATTTAGTTAAGTAGGAGCTACTGTTATGCGACTAAACTTATTCCAGTTAAAACAACCT
The DNA here is from genome assembly GCA_027123815.1 of Erythroxylum minutifolium. NCBI lineage: Eukaryota > Viridiplantae > Streptophyta > Magnoliopsida > Malpighiales > Erythroxylaceae > Erythroxylum > Erythroxylum minutifolium. The sequence goes on along the minus strand of JAOTJB010000007.1, from coordinate 20,706,266 downwards.
TGAGTTTGCTTAACAAGCAAAATATAACAATGGAAGATAGCAAGTCACGTTCTCAACATGTTAATATTTTGACGAACAATTTAATTCTATTAAACAAACAATTGCATGTAAAATATCATACATATAAAACATATATGCATAATATATCAATTATATATTAAAACATACAACTTATGCACTCATAATCAAATTATATGCATAAAATATTAAGCTTCATTTGATTCTACTTATTGATCTTTATTATCTAAAATAATGTTTCCATCTCTTTGGACAATTTAATTACAATAAATCCATTGATTTCTAAATATATTAAATTTTGATTATGAATAAAAATTTGATTTGATTTGAAAACAATTTTCAAATCTAAATAGAAACTATTTCTAATTATCTTGATTCCTTTAATTGAAAACAATTTTCAATAAATTATACTTCTTGCTTACTATAATTTAGAAAAACTACTTTTCCAAAATTTAACAAGACATTTTAATTCAATAAAAAAAAGTTTCTAGTCTAATTAGAAATTACTTTACCTTATTTAGAAAACTATTTTCTAATTTTAAAAGGAACAATTTCAAAATTAAATAAAAATATTTTAATTTAATTAAGAAAGTTCTTTAGTTAATTATTTAGAAATTAGTTTCTTAATTAATTAAAAAAATATTTTTTAACAAATTAGGAAACTAATTTTTAATATATTAAAGAATGTAGATTTTTCTCAATTAATAAACGAAATCATTTTTCAAAATTTAATCAAGAGAAATATCTTTTCTAATAGAACAACAAACTTATTATTAATAAATAAAGAAATGATTTCTAAATAGATAAAATAATAATTTTCTAAATATAAAATTATAAATTTAATTTACCTTAATCAAATTGAAATAAATAAACTTTAACTAAGAAACACCTTTTTTAATTACTTAAGAAAATACTTTTCTTAATTTTAGTAGTCTAATTAATTAATTTCAATCTAAATAAATATAATTAATTTTTACTTTAGAAATAATTTTGCAAATTTAAATATGAATCAATTTAATTATTAATCTTATTCACACTAAGAAAATAATTATGAATTTTAAAAAATTTAACATTTTTTGGCATAAAATTTAATTTATTAAAGTTTAAAGTACAATATTTTATACTTGAAAAATAAATTTATTAATATTACATTAATTTTATCCCCAAACAAGCCTTGTTCTTGGTTTAGAAACATCCCCTTGTAGCCATTGGACGACCAGTATCATTGTTGTCATCCAAAACATCATGTAACTAACGAAGGCATCTTTTTGCCAATGTCAAGAGACGCTTAAACCTAAAAGCTCAAAAGCATCTGCTTACTTCAACGAAGACCAAGCAATCGTAATAAAGGCATGCTTCAATCAATCTCCAAAAAACAATCTGATTCTTAGCAATTAGTTTTTCATGACAGAGGTCTCGAGCTTTTGGGTTTCTCACTTTCTGATTTCTTATTTATGAACAAGTTAGGTTTAAATATTATGTGTGCATGTTAACTCTTAACATTTCAAGTTTGGCTTTTGGATTTCTAATTACAATCTTATTGTAATTTCAATTTTAAATTGAATTTAGGATTTTAAAATTTTTAATATGAACTTTTCAAATTATTATTAATCAGATCTCAATCTAATTTTAAGGTATATAATTTCAATTCCATAATTAAAGATCAATAACAACCAAACAATTTAATCAAATCATAGATTAAAGTTGAATCTAGTGCCACTGAAGGATTTTTAGGTGGTTTAGGAAGAAATTGGACCAAAACCAAGTGAGCCTATATAAAATTAGGACATTATATCTCAACCCAAAACCTTAAGGTAATGGTTATCAGTCTTATCTTTGTATATAACTCATTTTATCCTTGTTTCTCTTTTGGATGTAAGATACTCCATTTGTTTAAATTTTTAAGGTTTATAATTTCAATTCCATAATTAAAGATCAATAATAATAAAACAATTTAGTCAAATCATAGAACTAAAGTTAGCTCTGATACCATTGAAGGATCTTGAGGTGGCCTATGGGGAAATTAACCTAGATCCAAATGAGCCCATATATAACCAGGACATCATATCTGAACCCAATACCTTATGACAATGGGTTATAATTCCAATCCTTGTATATAACTCACTTAATCCTTATTTCTCTTTCCGATATAGGTTACTCCACTTCTAAATTTTCAACACCTCACTATAACAAGTTGATCTATCCATATCGAACTAGCTTCCCCTCAACGCATAGCTTATGCGAAGCCATTTGAGTTACTCCATTAATTACCCATTCATTTGACCCAAATCTATGAATCTTTATTCATTGGATTTTGCCAACCTAGCTCTGATACTGCTATTAGGAAATCGAGGTCAAGATTTGATCTCGTGCATAATAGAATAATTATAGAACTACTTTATTTGATTTCATGAAAGCTAAGATCACTAAAATTTTATAAAATGATTAAAAAATAAAAAATAATAAAACATGAATCTTAATTCGTACCTTATTTCAAAGCTTGATCCTTTTCTTGTCATATCCCTTGAATAGTTTCCAAAATTGTTCCATCTCAACCACCGTAGTCGTATAAGTGTCCAACCTCTAACGGTATCCATAGAATAAGTTGAGAGAACTCTACAACTATTGCAGAGAGGGTTAAGCAAGATATGTTAGCTCCATTACAGTTTAAACTTATTTATAATACGTTTTGTACATTTTAGTAATTTAATTTAAATGAAATTCTAATTTGAATTCAAATTTAATTAGAACTACAAACTCTATTTTGAATTCAAATTTAATTAGAACTACAAATATTTAAAATTAAATACCAATTATACCTAAATAAGATATAATAAATAGATCCTTATAGAGCAAGCAATCTTTTGGAAGTTGTATTTTAACAGTTCTAAGAATATATTAAAGAAGGGCTGAAGTTTCTATTTAAAGCAAGTAACTGTTGAAGTAGTAGTTAAGTTGTTAGTTTAAGGTAGCTTATGGATGCCTTAACAAGAGGCACCTCGAGGAGTCCTTTATCCCCTAACCATCCTTATGGCTATTGGAAGGTATGCTAGTTTCCCACTCCATAGGAGGCTAGTGTCATTAATACAAATAGTAAGCTAAATTCAAGCAAAACTTAAATCAATGTGGTAGCTGCCAACACCTTGAGTGGGAAACTGAAGCACTTCCTCTCAACTGTAAATAAAGGCATTGTTAGTCCTCCTATGGAGATGCTAAAGAGGGAGAAAAATATTTAAAGAACATAATTGTGGGTTACTTTCTCATTAAAAGGCCTTCATTCCTACAAATTCAAAACTGGGCATGTGTTAGATGAGGTAGTAAAAGGCTAAATAGGGTCTTGCTTACTAAAGAAGACACATTTCTCTTTCAATTCATATACAGCGACAACCTTAGCAAGGTAATGGAAGCTAGACCCTGGCACATTGGGGGATAACCAATGTTTTTCCAAAAATGGGTTCCTAGCCTTGAAATTGACAATTCTAAAATAGAAACTATCCCATTGTGGACTAACTTCCACAATATTCCACTGGAGTATTGGATTCTCGATAGACTAAGCTTTCTTGCAAGCTTTGTGGGGAAACTAAGTACTTTTGATTCAGCTACTAGTAAGCTTGAAAGAAATCTATTTTGCTAGAATATGTGTTTAGGTGAACTCTAAGGAGGAATTAACAGAGGTTTTGCCTGTAATGAAAATATTTCTAGATGATCAATTAACAAAAGATGAAATTCTTCTTTATTATAATTGGAAGCCATAAATAAAAAAGAAAGATTGGAAAGCAAAAGGGAAAAAAATTGTTTCTAGGAGATATCTTGAACTTATAGAGATTGAATGGGGCCTAGCTCCACCTTCAGATGAGAAAAGTTTATGAAATAAGCAAATAACTAAGCTGATAGACAAGTTTGATGAAATTTAGGAAGATGAACAAGACTATATCCTAGTACATAAAGGAAAGCATAATGAAACAAGGGAGGATGAAATGTTATAAAGATTGAAATTGGCTTCTAATTATAATGTAAATGAGGAGGAGGCTCTCAATCTTAAAAACCTAGGGAATTCAGACCTACATGAATTAGATTTATTATCTCTAACAGCTATTAGGAAATCTAAAAGGAAGAGAAGAAAACCTAAAGGGGTGCATGACTCGTCCCTCAGCTAATAAATGATTTTTTGAAATATAAGGGGTATGAATGATTTAAAAGGTATGATGTCAAAGATATCATTCTGGAGAAACATCTTATAATTAAAGGACTACTAGAGAATAAAATAAAGACTTACAAAGTTTAGAACTCAATGAAATTCCTTGGAAAAATATGGGATTTTGGCTCTAACCACAAACATCATTACAGTGTAAGAATAATCTATGCTTATATTAGGGAGAGAGTTAAAGTGACAATTTAAAGTAGCTCAGATTAGTTTATGCATCTAAATTGCATGTTGAAAAATTTAGATCTTTTCTTTGAAATTTCCATTATATATGCTTCCAACTTTGAGTTTCAAAGAGTTAAATTATGGGAAAATTTATCAAGAATTAGCAACTCAATGACAGGCCCTTGGATCATAACATATGACTTCAGTTGTGTATTGCTTCCTTCTGAAGCTCAAGGTGACAGAATTAATCATTCCAACTTAGGTAAAGAGTTAGATGGGGTGATTACCAAGTTGAAGGTCACTGACTTGAAGTTTTTTGGGAATCTTTCCACCTAGAGCAATAAGCAAATGGGTGGAGCTGTAATCAGGGAAAATCTTGACAGAATTATGACTAATCAAAGTTAGATGAGGTGTTTCCCTAGCTCTCATATTATTATTGACCCTCTCTTTTGCTCAGACCAATCTTATCTGGAAACTGAAGATTTTTGCCCTATGAGGAAGCTTAATGCCTCTTTTAGGTTTTTTACTTCTTTTTCTAACAAGGAGGGTTCATGAATTTGGTTAAGGATGTTTGGGGAAATAATGTCAATGGTTATAAATCTTATCAGATTTTAAGGGGACTACCTATTCTTATAAACAAATTAAAGCATTTCCTCAATTATGAAGGCCCTCTTAAAGTATATAGGCTACAAAAGGACAAAGATAAGCTAAGTGAACTTTAGAATGCTAGCTATCTTTCTCCTTATAATCATGATTTTCATTATAAAGAGATCAAAAAACTTGAGAATTATAATAGGGATCTTGTAGATCATAATTTTTTGCTTATACAAAAGGTAAGGAATATGTGGGTAAAAGAGGGGGATTCTAATACTAATTTCTTTCATCATTCAATCCTGGCAAGCAGGAATTTTAACAAAATCCATTGCTTGCTTGATAGTAATGACTAGTTTGTGACTGATAAAAGTTTGATTGAAAATATGGTGATTAATTTCTATACTGACTTGTTAGTGATATGGATCAAGGGGCTAGTGATGTGGCATCTCAAGTTGGGATCGATGGTTTGAGTGTTCAACATCTTTAACTCAAATTTCACCATTAACTTTTAAAAGAGATCCATTTGTGGATATTGTTGAGCCTATGACAAAGGCTAAAACCAAAAGGGTGCATTGAGCTTTGAATAATTTAATTAATGAAGCTCATTCTCAATCCCAAGTCCAAGCTTCAATTAAGGAGTCTAAGCAAGTCCACTTAATAAGTCTTGAAGAAGTTGGGCTAACCCAACTTGAAAAGTAAGACCCATGGATGAATTTACTATCAGTAGTTTTCTTTATTTGTAAGGGACAATTGACCAAATCTTATAAGGTCTGTTGTTTTCTAAAAGTTTTTTCCTACTATGTCTTGTTTCCTATAAGTTAGTTTCCTAAAAGTTAGTTTCCTAGTATATCTTGTTTCCTTAAAGATAGTTTCGTAGTAGGTTAAGTAATTATAGGTTTAAGGTAATTCATTTTCCTTAATTTTCAATCAACCCTCTCCTATATATAGGGAGGTTTGGATATCACTAGGGAACATAATTTTATGACACTATTTTATGAGTTTTATCCTTATTATTATTCTTGTTGAATAATTAAAATGCATTGAACGATTTTCATGCTTTGTATGTGACTTATCTAATTGATTTTGTTTCATTAATTAATGGTGTCTTTATTTTTTCTTTCAATCTTGTGTTGTTCAATTAATAATTTTCTTGAAATGGGTTATGCATGTTCTTGAGGGTTGGGTTACAAATCTCTTGAAACAAACTTTGTTCTTCTCTTCTTATTCGAATCTTCTTCTTCGCTGAAGATTAAGCAGTGAATCAAGAAAAGTCTCAGGTAAGCTTTTATATCCTGCAATTTCATATCAATTTGGTATCAGAGCTTATGTTATCTTCATTTATGTTATATGAATAATTTTGTGCGTCTTGAATTTGCATTCTTGGAGTTTATAATCAATCTTGAATCGTTTCTTGGTTTATTTCTTTTATGTCGAGAATTTCATTTATAGGTGTTTCCAATTTCTTTTCCAAATTTAATTTCGTGGCAATTTTCTTCTGGTAACTTTGGCCAACTTTATGTTAAAGCAAAAAAAGAGGAGAAAACAAAAGAAAAAAGAAAAAATTTGTGTTCCTGGAAAGTTTCCTTTTATGAAGTTGAAGTATTTGGAAACTAAATTTCCTAATTGTGAAAGGCATTATAGATTTAGGTACTTTATTTGCAAAGAAAGAAGTCTTACTTGCCTATTTCTATCATTTCCATATTGGTAGGAAGGTCAGCATTGCTAAAACTGGCTACTTTTAATTAATCCTCTTTGTATTAGGAATTATTTCCTTTCTGGGTATCGTAGCTTTAAATTGCCATATCTTTCTAACCGTGAGGAATTTGAGAATGTGCCACATATCAATTTGATATTACTAGATGAGATCTTTTGGTTAACATCTATATTGCATATTTTTACTCCTAAAAAATTAACAAGAAACCCTACCCGAAAATAGATTATAATATTTGTGACATATTATAATCTATTTTCTTGTTCTAGATTATTTTTGCAAATTATACTTGAGCCATTATTGTTCTTTGTCCTCCTAACTTATTTTCTTTATGCTACTTTGCATGAGAATTAGCATTTATTATTCTTTACACTTAAGAAGATAACAAGGAAGGAGTGGTAAAGGGTCAAGTTTTTATTTTACATCCTGTTGTAAAAGCCTGTTGAAGAGTGAAACACTTAGGTTGAGAGTAACTTTAGGTTATACATAAGGGAGGTAGTTCAAAAATAAACGAAAGAGGGTGTGAGATTTTTGTCTTGCAGGTATCATGTCTGACAAAACAAAAAGGAGGAGATAGGCCGAACTTGAGGATAACTTAGCCCATGCCAAAAGGGACATTATGGAGTCCAATAATAATGACTTGTTGATGGTGTTGGTAAATCAAATAACAGAGTTAAGAGTTGAGATTAAAAGCATTAAGGAGTCCATGAACAACATGAGTGTGACCAAAGCTTCTATGAGCAATCAATATCGAAGAAACCTAGGAAGAAATTGAAACTTCCAATCTCACTTATGGACAAGGTAAAAAGTTTAATGGTAATTTGGGATCTATTACATTGAAAATTCCTAAATTTCATGGCAAGTTTGATCCTGAAGCTTACTTAGATTAGGAATTAAAAGTAGAAAGGATTTTTGACATCCATAATTTTTCTAAAGAAAAGAAAGTTAAGATAACTATTGTTGAATTCCAAAATTATGCTGCTATTTGGTAGAGTAACCTTGTGTATGAACATAGAAGGAATGAGGAACCCTTTATTTTGTCTTGGCATGAACTAACTGGCATAATGAGGAAGAAGTATGTTCTAAATACCAATTTTCGTGAACTGTATAACATAGTACAAGAACTAAAGCAAGACAACCTAACTGTAGCTTAATACTTTCAATAGTTTGAGGCATTGAAAATCAAAGCTGGCACTAAAGATGATGAATCGACTACTTTAGCCTATTTTCTTGAAAGGTTAAATTGACCAATTCACTAAAGAGTTAAGATGCAAGGGTATATTGAAACTTGGATCCCAGGCTAGTTCTTCAAACTTGGGTCAAAACTGAAACCATCCGAAACCTTTCACTTGCTTTAAATTTCTAAGTAAGGGTCATATAGCATTATAATGTCCTAAACAAAAGGTGTATATGTTATTGGAGGATGGGACCTACATTAGTGATCATGAGTGTGACGATATGCCTGAATTAACTTAAACTGATGAGCAAGGAGGTATTGAGGGGACAACTTTGCTGATGAATTCGAGGTTGAAGGGTCTAATGAAGTATTGGTGGTAATCCAAACCTTGAATACATAAATCTCACTTGAACCAAGTGATGAGCAACATACTAACATCTTCCAACGAGATGTCTAGTTAAAGAATAAAGTATGCTTTATGATTATTAATGGATATAGTTGTATTAGTTGTGATATTGAGCATCTGATTACCAGGTTATCACTACCTACTATGTAAAATCCTCATCCGTACAAGTTGTAATGGTTAAATGATAGACGTAACACACCACCCCATAGAGCATATGCCCAAACGTACTAACGAATATTCGAGAACATACTCTATGAGGATGGCACGTTAAGATAATCAATCAACTAATTATAAAATTTTCAAGCATCAAACACATTTTTAGAAAACCAAAGTTCCCTTTGGCTTATTTTATTTATAAACATGTCCAATCATAAATGTCATTACATTTTAGAATTCTCACATACATTATACAACAATTGAGAAATACAGTTCAGTTACAAAATCACTGAAGACATGTGTAGATATAACTAATCTCCATCACTAGCTCATGTCCGTTTGCAGTGGCTATACTTTAATTAGGCTAACTGGAAACGATGCAATTTTGGTGAGTTTTGCAAACTCAGTTAGTGAACCATCCTCGATGTGCTCACTCATATAAAACATAAAAACAACTCACTAGTCAATTCATAGACAGATCATATCATCAAATATTGAATATCATTTCACATTTCCTCATGCCTCAACAATACAATTGTATACACTAAGACACATTTCTATATCAAAACAGTCTAATAATTCATTTCAATCATTCATATAAAACATATCAATTGTATAAGTAATACGCATATGACTCACTTTCATTGTTACATTGTTATAACTAAGCTCCTTTTTAATTATCCTATTTCTGTTGTAGATACTAGGCTTATTAATAAATGTCACATATCCATTGTAGATACCAGGCTTATTTTAATACTGAGCTTGTGGCTCTTTATTCGTATTTCTGAGCTTTAAGCTCTTTTCACTGTCACTCCAGTCACAACTCTTTTATTTGATCATGCATTTCAATACAATGAGATACTTCAATTCTCATTATATGTAATCAGTCACTTTCATTCATTACACATAGTCACTTTTACATATTCATCGTATTAAGTCTGGCATTCAACATTTCGTTGAGTACACATATTTCTTTCAAATTCACATTCAATTATGAACACTTCTAATGCAATCTCAATCATCAAACTCCTTAGACCATCAATGTTTGGAATTATCACTTCAATAACTGAAATTCAATGTCTGGAATTATCACTTCAATAACTAAAATTTAAGCTGATACAATCAATCCTAGTGAGAAACATTTAGGTTGACTCATAGTAAGCTCCAGATAGCTATTGCCTTGACAAATCGGCAATATCTGGATGCTAGCGTTCGACTTGAGCGTCTAAATCATACAATACACACACTTTACACATTACTAAGTTGCTCAATCATATTATTATTCAACCATACACACACACAGACACACACACAGATATATATATGTCATGTACAATGCATGCTCAATTAACTATTCTGGGTATGTATCCTTAAGCACGAGTCATGATCATTCAAACACTGTCACTTGTATATGTCTAGTTTTTACTTAGGCTATACGTCAAGAACACTTGATTATTCTAAGTTCATCAATCATTCATTCACCAATCCTTTTTCTAGTATTTTATAATCACACAATATCCAATTTCTCATTCATTCATACCTAATACACCTTACTCATTTCCTTTGGATCACATTTACAATCATATGAACACTTTCATTCTTATAACTCTAATAAATTTCCAGATTTTATGCATTGTTATCAACCATTCATTCCTTAAATTATATCCCCAATTAACCACCTAAACATACCAAACACTTTATGAACTTATTCAACCTTAAATAAGGTTCATTTCAAGTCTCATTTAAGTCTAAATAAACCACAGGAAAGAATCTTATCATTAGTTGGTTCAAACATCACACAAAATAGAAATTATCAATCCAGCACTAGGCCCACGATAGTCAAGGACCTTGCCACGATGGTGACAAAAGCTAGTGCAACAGGCCACGGTAGTGGGATGAGTGCCACGATCGTGTACTATCTTTCTTCCTCAATTCTCCACGAATTTCATATACTTAGAAACATCACTAACGGTTGAAATTTTCCATAATTCATATCCCATAAAGCTACTTCATTTTATACTAGTGTAGCTTCCATATTGGTCACATGAATTCTCACAAAAATCTACTCATTTGTGTCATTACCATTCACTTTATATCATCATACAAATAGTCCTAATTTTTTCATATTTGAAAACACCTTAATAACACTTATCTTTAGCATGAATTCATCATCATTTATACCTCAATTACACCTGAATTATACCCCAATTCCTCATCAATATCATCTCCAATTCTAGCTCAAAAATTATCTAATTGATAGCTCACAAATCATGGTCTTTCATACATCAAAAATCAAAACAGAAAACTATCATTCTTTAACATACATGTAGTCCTAGTTCTTTCTCAATTCAAGAACATTATATTAACATCTATCTTTGGCATAAATTCACCTTATTTATACTTCAAATTCTAGTCCAATTCATCCATATAATAACCTATAATCTATTATTGATCATTTATAAAAAATAGAACATCAACCTCTCCATTTCTTCATTAACGTGCCAGCACACTTCACACATCATTAACACCTTCAATCTATCTTTAAACTATCATCATAAACGTTTCATTAAATCAAGCCATGAAGAACAAGATCTTACTTGTTTAACTCCAAAGCTCTTCAAATCACTAAGAAACCCTAGCTTTCAAGCTTACACGATCATCACCATTTTAAGGAGGAAGGTTTTCATTAATTAGATGAAAACAATGACATATCTGGAGTGGCTAGTGAAGGATGATATAAAGGCTCAACGTTGATGAATGGGTGAGATTATCGTGAATTGATAGACGAGAAGAACAGAATGAAGAAGATGAGAGCCTTTAGCAAAAGTAACAATTGAAAGATGATCTTTTATGGGTGTGTGTCGTGAGATAGGTGGGTGGTGAGTGTGATGACACTTGTCAACTAAAGAAACAAACTCGATTTCTTATACTTATGCTACCATATATCTTTTAATAATTAGTCCATTTGTCTCTCAATCTCCATGACATTTGTCACCTAATTGTCTATGCCACTTGTCAATTAATCCTAATGCCACGTGTCATTTATTTCTGTTGCCATATGTTACTTATTTCTTTTGCCATTTATCAATTTGTCTTGCCACTTGGTATTTTTCCTAGTCCAAAAATACACATAATTTCATAAATATCCCAATTGTAATAATTAATTCCAATTTACTAATTATAATCCATAAATTCTTATCATGGGTAAACCAAAGTACAAGACATTGGAAATACACGTTCATATCACAATCATTATACTCAGTCATTTATCTTAGTTTTATACCTCAGAATATGTCAATTGAGTGCAATTAGTCTAACTCATAATTTATGTGTGTATGCTAATATTATGCATTTCAACATAATTATGAAATCATGTCATAGATGTACAAATTTCCTTTTATATGATGCCACCTATGTGACTCATTTGTTTAATACTTTAAATCTCTCAATAATTTGAGAGACGAGATACTACAATAGAGATGAGGTAAAGGTAAAACGCCAAGCACTTATTCATTTTTCTATTGGGAAGTATCAAGATAAGGTGCTTTGTGATGTTATACCTATAAGTGAATGTCACATATTATTGGGGCATCTATGGGAGTTTGATAGGCGCACAAATAAAGATGGATATGCTAACAAGTACTCTTTTGTAATGGGTGGCAAGACATGTCCTTTGAAACCCCTTTCCTTAAAAGAGGTTGTTGGCACACAAATCAAATTGAGAGAAGAGAGAGAGAAAAGACAAGGTGAGCTGCAAAAGTCAAGTGAGGGGAGGGAAGAAAGGGAAGCATTAATTGAGAAAAAGAGTGAAAAGCCAAAAGCTAGTGAGAAAAAAGGCAACTTTTATGTGAGTGTGAGAGATGTAGATAGGGCTATTTATGCTCATACACCTTTTTTCCTTATGATTTATAAAGAAAACTGCTTTGCTACTAATGAACTACCCAGTGATTTATCCATTAAGGTTTAAATTATTTTGAAGGATTATAAGGACGTCTTCCCTGAGGAGATGCCAAAGGGGCATCCACCTCTTCAAGAAACCAAACACTAAAATGATTTCTTACTTGATTTTAGCATTCCTAACTGACCAGCGCATCAACCCAACCTAAGGAGAAAAAGGAGTGGCAATGTCAAGTTGATGAACTCCTTGACAAAGATCTATTGGACTGGAGGACAAATCCTTCTAAGGAAGGGGGGATGATATAGATCAAGGGGTTAGTGACGTGGAATCTTAAGTTGGGGTCGATAGTTCAAGTGTTGTAGATAAGAGTTTGAGATCTTCAACTAAAATTTCACCGTCAACTTTCAAAAGAGATCCACTTGTGGATATTATTGGGCTTACGACAAAGGTTAAGACCAAAATGGTTTAAGGAGCTTTGAATAATTTAATTAAAGAAACTCATTCTCAAGCCAAGGTCCAAGTAGTTTCAATTAAGGAGTCCAAGAAAGTTCACTTAATAAGTTTTAAAGAAGTTGGGATAACCCAACTTGAAAAATAAGGCCTATGGCTGAATTTACTATTAGCTAT
>JAOTJB010000007.1:20663683-20679311 GCA_027123815.1 Erythroxylum minutifolium | reverse complement strand
ATACATACATACATACATACATACATACATACATACATACATACATACATACATACATATATATATATATATATATATATACTTGACATAATTTTTATAAATCAGGAATCAATTATACATTATAAAATTTGAGTAAAACACTATGCATAAATATTATATGCCCAATCATCACCTCATGAATGCTATTTTACAATTTCATTGTCATTTCTTATCTATCAACATCTATAATTTATAGGATTCATCATACTAAACCTTATTCAAAGTTAGGAGAGTAACTCCTTTATCATAATTTTTCCTATCAGCTAATAGCTTTCTCATTCATATTGAATCATTAAATTTACTATTCCTTTCATGTAATCATTACTTATGAAATGTATTTGACTTATAAAGAGTTTACACATAGAGCATTTCTAAAAAATGTATATACATACATCATAACTTATATAACATATAAATCATTTAAAAAACCTTGTTTGCCTAATCCATATTATATTTATAAAAACTCCCATGGTATGCATTCAATAAATCAATTGAAAATAATTTCCCTTGACCTAAATAATAAGTTTAATAGTTGTTTATATCATTTTTATTAAAAAATAAATGTTATCTTTATAATTGAAATGGATTTAAAATAATTTCATATGTTTTTATCGAGTTGTTTAAAATAAGTATAAAGAGAAATATCATATATTCACTTTAATGGAGCTTCCTAAGCCTTTCCTCCTTTCTTAATAGGAAACCATGTTAAAAGGAGGCTCTATAGTCTCTATACCTTTAACATAATACCAAAGTACGTAAAACATAGAATTAAACTCAATTTGAATGAAAGAAATCAAATGAGATATAGAAATGCTCAACTCTCACTTATACTTAACAAAAGGAGTTTTTGATGTTCAAGACACAATTTTTACCCAATTTCATCATACATAATTGAACAACTCTCAAATATTACTATAAACCTTATCAAAGCTTGAAAATTTTCCAAAGAACTCATTTATAAAAAATTACTCTTAAAATAATAACTTAATTTCTACATGATCTCATAGTAATTTATAATCATATAAGCTCAAGCTAAGATCTATTTAGTTTAACTTGAAAGAAATAACAAAGATCATAAATATGAAGTATTTTAAGAGATTCAAGATCAGGGTTTAAAGATCTCTCCTTTACCTTCCTTAAACTTTATCTCTCTTGAAAACTTCTCCACTCTTATTTCAATCTTTTGTTTTAAGAAAATTCTTTAAGTTTTTCCTTCAATCCATGTCTCAAGATCTATGACATTGTCTTCTAAACTATTCTTTTTTCTCTATAAGTTAAAATTATTAGTCTTTCCCTTATTTTAGGAAGCAAAAATTTATTTGTAAGTAATTATAGCATATGTAACTTTATCCCACACAATTAATGATAAAATTTAGTTATTCTATATTTATATTAATAATCAATTAAGTTGCAATCAACTGTAATGTTAGTCTATGAACAACATATGGAAAGGGTGAATTGTGTGTATTTACTTTTTTCTTATTTAAAAATAAATAAATTATTATAAAAATTTATATGAAACAATTATTAAAACAAATGTAAGAAAAATAAAAAGAGTACAAAAAGAGAGACAAATTTGATTTATAGTAGTTCAGTAATGTTTGACCTATTTCCATTCCATAAGCTTTATTTAAAAATTCACCATCTCCTTCCTTAATCAGGTAAAGACACACCTTTTATACAACATCTTCTTGCTACGGATGAAAAGAAACTCTTATAAATGCCTTGCTTTCTTTTCATAGGTGAAGACAAAACCCTTTATAGATCTTGTTCAAAGTCAAGAAGAAACCCCCACAATGTATATACTAAGCAATTTTTCTAATTATAATAATTTCATAACCATACAATTTAAAACATCCCTCTCTTACTCATTTCAATGAGCAAATGTTCAATATATATTATGCGGTACACATATGCTCTTTTTAACCTCTAAAAACTCTTTGTAACTCTCTAATTCGATAATAGTTCTTTTCCTAATTAATTCTGAACTATTTATGCCTAAAACTAACTTAATTAGTTGTTAGACACCTAAACTAGTTATTATAACAACTATTTTTTAATTATGTACGACTAGACAGTTATCTCTTTTGGCTTGTCAAACAACCATCAACTAAGCTATTGACTAGTTGGAATCCCAACCAAATAAAAAGTCCTTCCCAGTAACTCTTTAGACATATCATCAACTAACCAATCATAATGCTCTCCCTAATCGATGAGTAGTGATTCAATTGATGAATAATGAAATTAATGAAAAATGTCCACACAGTTAATAGTATAGGTTATTTATACTATTATTAATTTTTCTATCCATAATTAAGGCAAGTGAACATATTATTGGTAAGTAATACAACAATAAGTAACGATCGAATCCATTATAGAAGAGTTATAGATTTAGAGAACTCTAAAACTATTAAATAGCTTAGAATAATCAGTAAAAGATTATCGTGATTGATATGAATAATGAAATATTAAAATATAATTAAGAGAATGGCTATGATGATTAAAATAAAGTAATACATCAATAAAGAATTCAAATATAAGTATATACTTAGGTGAGTACTTCCTTTCGTACAACCCTTAATTTCATGATTCGATTAATTTACAATGGATGCATTAACTAGATCAACGAGATTTCTTAGATGCTAAACTTTCATTCTCTTGAACTTCAAACACCTACTCACTATTTAGTTAACTCATATGTCTACCAAGATAACATTCCTTTGAATATTAAGATCTATGAAATCCTATGAAAGGTTTCACCTTAATACCAAATAGATCATATAGGTATATCTCTAACACCCCATTTGACTTCTTGTACCTAATCCATAATCAACTCATAAGCATACTCATTTGAGATGTCCACAAGTAAATTTAGGTTAGATTTAATTGCTAGGATAATTAGCTTAGTATTAAAATTAATGGAAGATAACTCACATAAATATATGCCAATTTATGAATAAAATAAATTAATTCATATAAGAATAAATAGTAGTTTTCACTACCTAAACACATAAAAATTTATAGCCACTTACCATGTTCAAAACAATAAAAAGAAAAAAGATCAAAGACATCATAATAGAAATTGTTCTAGATGAAAATCTTGATGATGTTGATAACTTAATCCATTAAGATAACTTTAGATCTCGATTCTTTGATAAAAAAATAACTTAAGGATTGACTTCTCAGGGATTTAATAGCTAATCCCAATCTTTAGAGAGAAAAAGATGTGTCAAGTATATAAATTTGCCAAAATTATTTCAAAATTTAGGTTTATAAGAAATAAATATGTTTTAATGCCTAATGACATAGTATGGGCCATGAATGTAAACTAGGTTATAGATTCTTCTTTTTCTTCTACGAGAGAGACATAATCTCTAATATGGCCATGCTCTTGGATCATGGATCCTTTTATTTCTTTGGTGACTAGTATACAGTCTATGACATAGTTATCGTTCAGGTCATATTATTTTATGATTTTTTTAATGCCACATGGCCTCTCTCCAGGCTATGTTCTAGATAATGTCTCTCTTTGCATGTGATCCATATAGGACATACATTGACGCACAAGCATGGTTTAGGTCATGTTCCTCCAAGAATTATAATTTCCTCTTATTTTACTTAAAATAGTCTTTAATTCTTGATAAAACTCATCCTAAGGTCAAATATGCATAATTACCTTAAAATATATTAAAAACAAGGTAATTTGGCATTAAAGTCAAGAAAAGTACTTAATAACATATGTGTATATTTCATACAAATTAATAATCTAGCTACATAGTGCCAAATAGTACCTATTCACTTACCAACTCATCTAAACTTAAATTTTCAACCCTCTATATGATCAAAACACACTCTTTAGACAAAAAAATGATTCAAAACAAGTTCAAAAGTTTTTAAAAGTTTATTATAAGATTAAGAGATTTTCTTTTAAGATTAAAACAAAAATTTCCTTTGTCATAAAAGGATTATGCCTTATGACCTATATTCAAATGATCATGAATCATTAACTTCTTACATTGAAAAAACCAAGGTAAAGTTGCAAGAAGGATTATAACGATTTGTTTAAATATGGATATGCTTGATTTCTCATTGTTTTTAGTTCTTTACTTGAATTTTGTTAAGTCACTCTTAAGTTACATATATGCTCCACTTTACTTATTGTCAAATGATTAGCTCCTTTGCTCACTTTACTCTTCTATTAATGTTGATCTTTTAGATATTAACTTATTAATATCATTAATGATAAGAATATTAGTAACATGTCTTATTATCATCAAAACTATGGATTAAAACCTCACTTACTCCTATAATTTCTCCCTTTTATAATAACAAAATATTTAATGATATTGTAGAAAATAAAATATATTAAATAAGCTCCCCTTATATTAAAGTAATATATAATTAATGCTCTCACTTAATCAATGTATCATAAACTATCATATTTTAATATTACAATTCTCTCTCTCCATTTTTGTTAACATAAAAAAGGTATACTATATACAAATCCATAACAATTAAAGGGAAAAAAAACCTCCATCTATCCTTTGCAAAAACTCTATCATATATGTAATGAGTATATATAAAGTTCTTATCAAGTAAAAGAACAAAATTTAAAAATTTTATGTTCTAATTTAAGATAAATATATCTTCTTCTTCTAACTATATTCCACAATATGTTCTCTCCCAAAATATATATTCCAAGTTAATATGATATAATATCATCAATAAAAGATTAAGTGTTTACCACTTTGGTGATTTTTCTTCTAAAATGAATTATTATAGATAATACTGTTGTTCCTTATTTAATATCAATAAGGTGACACAGATTGTTGGTATTCATTTTATGCCACTTTATATTAACCTACAAGACCAAAACAATCAATATATTCTAATTATCCATACAAACTTGGTCCAAAGTTAGCTTTTAAACCTTTCTTAACCTGTATTATCTTGGGTCTATTTATAAATATGGTTTCAAAAGTTAATTTCTATAGTATCTCACATGATGGAAATTGAAATTTAGCAACATATGAGAAGGACTTGTAATGGTATGGCTTATATGTATCTTCAAGTCTTAATATATGATGTGAGTGATATAATGTTATCTTTTGGATATGTAGAGAATTAAGAACTTTCATTGTGTGATAATAAGGCCTAGCATATGAACTACAAAATATATGCTACTTTGATAGAAGTATAACTTATGTTGAATGAGATAATGCATCAAGACTTTCTGGTTATAATAAGACCTATAACAATTACGAGTTTGTTTCATGTCAATTTAATGGTAAATATGCCTATACAAATAAGAAAAATGTTAAATGTTCTTTTGTTATAGCTCTATATAAAAATTATGCATATTTTTTCTTGAAAATTAGGCTCTCCAAGTTTAAAGTGTGAACTATGCATGATTGCAATTCTTTTTCTTGAGGCCTATATGATGATACAGGAGAACTAAAATTTTCATGTGTACAATTAAAATCTATATGCTCATATGATGATTTACATAAAGACCCATTATGTAAATTCTTGCCTTCATAAAAATTGTCTTGGCATTGGGTGGTGCACTTCTATGAGTAAAACCAATTCAATACTTATCATTAGATATCTTTTAGACTTTAATCATGATATTTAATTTTTTTACTACTATATGGAAGCTAGAAAAGGATTCATTGAGGTAATTAATCTCCTACTTTAATGTCTAGCTTTTATGTAACAAATCATGCTTATTTTCATTAGAAACAATCACACTTTTGTCATGTATATCATATTCTAATTTCTCATTCTCAATCATGTATGCATCTAAGAGTTTTTAAACCTCTTTTTACTTGAGACAATGTTTTCCTTTTAAAGCTTATCACTTATAGGCATTCAAAAAGTTCTTTATAAAATAAATATTCATCATAACCATTAAGAGAATTTAAACTATATGATATCTTATCATTATTTGCTATAAAGCTTATATGAGCCACATCATTTTTCGATTCTCTACTTTTTGAACCACTTATATGATCCCATGTGATCTTTAACCTTCTCCTTATTTTACTCCATTCTTTATCATCATCTAGATTCTTATCAAGCCCATGATAAGTAATATCAATATCATTAATACCAATATTGTTATAACAATCATTAATATATGTAAGATCAAGTGTTTGTAAAACAACAAGATCATTGACACATTAAAACTTTAGATAACATAATTCTATTTAATAAAAAATAAAATGCACATTGCTTTACTATTTAATGAAATAAGTTTATTATTGTTACTATTTCATTCATTATTCTCTATAAATTGCCAACATTTTAAATTCTTCGGCCATAAGAGAAACTTTCATCATTGTTCTCCAAAATAAGTAATCATTTCCATTGAAGAATAGAGAAATATTAATATTTTGGAGCTCTTAGCTAATAAGTGATGAAAGATGTGGCTTCATAATCTTTACTTAAATTTTACTTGAAATTTATATGAAATTAAAGAGAACCATTTTAACATCATTTTTTGTTCTCTAGATGGCAAACAATATGAAGGTAAATTATATGCATTTACTTTCTTTTTTCCTATTTTAGATAGACCATCGGGTAGTTGATCATAGTCCTTTAACTAGCTAAAAAATTGCTTTGATTAGTGAACATTGTTTAGATAGTGAATAGTTTAACATACTTGTAATGCTAAACAATACCTATTCACTTACCAAGTCATTCAAAATTAATTTTTTACCCTCTAAGTTTTTTTAAAACACAATCCTTTGATTAAAAAAACATTATATTTTCATTTGTTTAGTTTTGGTCCCATTTTCTTAAAAATTACAAAAAAACCTATTTTGTTAAACTTATTGCCGATACAAGTCCCCAATATGAACTTTTGTTAAACCTACACTCTGAGTGCTCTTTAACCAGCATGATCAATATGAGCGGTAAGCATGGTTTTTGGTCTATCTCTTATTGTTCTATAAATCTCATATAGGTGTGTATATGTATATAATTTTAGTTATTTCTCATAGGTGTTGAATGTGATTCGTACATATCAACATGAGTGGTACTACCTTAAATTCTTAATATGCATTCTTGTTCCCAAATGGAGTATTAATTAGTTCCTTATCCATCTTTTAAAGATACTCATATCCATGCAATTATTTACCGTCAATAAATATGATCTTATAATTGGTTGAGTTAGTGCTTTGAACATATCCTATTCCATGTCTATTACTCATGCACGTTTATCTACTTAACAAGGTATGTAATTTCTCTTTACTGTTATTGAACTTCTTAAGAAAGGATTTTAACTAAATAATCTATTGTTAGAGTGGTTTCTTTTTATGCATAAATCCATTAATATTATGGTTATATACAAATGTATTTATTTCTTTTAGATCACTTTTTAAATTTTCAAATTTTTAGGCATGCTTCTAACAATTTTTAGATTTTTACCCTCAAAAAGCAACTTCTTTTTTTTATATCAATATCATAAGATTTCCAAGTAGTTAATCACATGTCAAGTAATCATCATTGTCGTCATGAATAGTTTTAAAAGTTACATCATTATTATATACCATAAATCACACACTTGTGATCTTATTCTCAAACTCCTCTCCTTTATATTCACTCAAATTGTCCCTTATAACCTTCAATAATTGTTTCTTCTTGAAATCCTTCTTCTCATACTTCTTATTCTCTTTTTCAATTTGTGATTATGTCTTTAATAACTATTTTAGTTGATTTTGAGTACAAATAGACTACAATTGAGTTGTAGGAAGAACCCTAACCAGAGAAGTGTTTAGAGCCTTAAGAGCATAGAGAATGCATTGAGCACATTTATACATTTAATAAACCATATTGAGCCTCATTTCATTGGCTTCAACAAAAAAGAGAGATTTTTGAATTGTATATGGCTATTTTAATGTATAAATTTAGGAAGTTGCTTAGGATATGCATATGATATTTCTACTTGACCTTGAATAATATTTTTAAAAGGTCTTCATTTGTGCTAAAGAAGATAAGTACGGATAGTTTCTCTTCACCCATTGAAGGAATAAGATAGTGAATTCTTAATTCGAGCTAAGGGAGTGAACATACGCCAAGAGTGTTTTGGCCAAACTACTATAAATTGATCTTGTCTTTCTTTTCATAGTTTCTTTAGTTATTATTGTGATTCTTATATGTAGATTTGTCATAATAATTTATTAGAATAGACAATTCATTTATTAATTTCAAATACTAAAATATAATCATATATAATGTCCCAATGAAATCCTTAGTAAGAGATAAAATGGAGACTAAAATACTAAATGATAAAAGTGAGTGGGATAATAAGGATATAAGACTCATTGTATTGAATGATAAGGAAATAGATATTTTATTTTATACATTAAGTATAAGTGAGTTTAATAGGGTTTGAATGTTTGAGAAGACTTAAAAGAAATGTCATATCCATGGAATAACACATAAGAGCACTACTCAAATAAAAGAGAAAAAAGTGAGCATATTTATGCATCAATATGAATTGTTTTGTATGAAACATAATGAATCAATTTCTAACATGTATGCTCATTTCATTTATATTATTAATGCTTTTAAATATCTTAGTAAGACTTATACTAATATTAAATTGGTGAGAAATTCTTTAGGTCTTTGCTAAAGGTTTGGGAGGGAGAGGTAACAGTCATATAAGAGACCAAAGATTTGAGAAGCTTTTCATTGGAAGAACTAGTTAGATCGTTCCTCATTTATTATATGCAAATAAATGAATGTATAAAGAGGAAGAGGTCATTCTTTTAATATAGAAAAGGAGTGGCTTTAAAGTTTTAAGTATGATAAAATGATAATGAGAAAATATGCACAATGAGAGTGATAAGGATAATGTAATGCTTCTCATAAAAGAACAAGAAGTTATTAAAGGAAAAGAGGGACAAATGCTTGAATAAAAAGAAGGAAATGCTTAAGCCATATAAGATGATGCTACTAGTTTAGAGAATGAGAAATCTGAAATTATATTGGAAAAATTGTGCTTTATGGATAATAATGATAAGGTGCCCTCTTACTTAAGTTATTGTGATATGAGCTTTCATATGATGAGTTAGATGAAAGCTTAGAGGTTGTATATTTGAAAGGAAGAAATTATCTTCCTTATATAATTAGAATTTAAAGCTCTTAGATGTATGCATAATTGAGATTGAGAAATTAAAATATGATATATATGACATGATAGATTTTAATAGTGTGGTTGTTGTCAATGAAAATAAGCATGTTTTTTTGACGAAAATGAGACATTAAATAAGAAAAATAATGACCTCAAATAGTCCTTATCAATATTTACTATAGGTAGTGAAAAAAATAAATAACATATTATGTGTCCAAAAGAGCTATAATGATATGCATGAAATTGTAAGGGAGTAAGCATTTATATGATTCTTATATTTAGGAGTAAGCATTTATATGATTCTTATATGGCTAAATCATCAAATGAGCATATAACATATTATTATAGATATGAAGACTTTAATACCCATGCATCATACTCTAGGTCCTAAGAATTCCATAAAAAATATTCAATATTTTTCTTATTCCCGTAGGCCTTTTTATCATCAAAATGACATGAAACAAACTCACAATCAATGTCGTTTTCATTATAAACAAAAAGGAATGAAGCCTGCCCCCATTAATCATAGGTCATATTTATATTAATAAAGCATGTAATTTTCTGATTCATATGTTGGATCTTTTCATCATATAAAGTGAGCTTCTAATCCCCTATATATAAAGAAAAAAAGAGAGATTATATTACCTACATCATCTATCAAGAGTTTAAAATGTGTATAAGCCATAATCTTATAAATCTTTCTCACATGGTACTAACACTTTCAATTCCCATTAAGTGAGATGATTTTTTATATTGATTATATATATATATATATATATATATGTAGAAATTTCTTTTGAAATTATTTTTACTAGGTAGACCTAAAATAATATGGGTTGGAAAAGGTTTAAGGACTACCCTCAATGGACCAAAGTTTATGTGAATACCTAGAACATATTAATTTCTTTTCCTTATTGGTTAATATCAAGTGATATCAAATGAATACCAATATCAATTGGTATCACTTCCCATGCATCAAATGAGCAATAAAAATGATACTTCCAACAAATGATTTCAAAATAAAAATCACCACAAACCCTAACATAAGTCAAGTAAAGAAATTTGTATCAAAAATACTATTTATTTGAGTAAGTAGGGATGAAAAGAGGGTATTGGTGATACATAAAAGGAGACACTTGCTTTAATAGTCATAATATTTTAGCATATTAACTTAGCATACATATTTAGGGGGAGAAAGTATTGTTGCATTTACCTAGAACAAGAAAGACTGAAAGTATTGTTGCATTTACCTAGAACAAGAAAGATCAAGTTCAATGTAGTGACAAAATGAGCAAAGAAGTCAATTGAATTCAATTGAGAAATCAAAGGATAAAGCGAGTAAAGTGCAGTATAAATCCAATTCAAAAGAGTTTTAAGGAAATTTAAGTGAAGAACCGGGAAAAGGAATAAACAAAAACAAGATATAATAAATAATTGTAATCTTTCTTGTTATCTTATGTCGTTCATTTATATGAAATTTAAGACTCAATATTCTAGATCATTTATATATATGGAATATTACATATACTTTATAATAATTAATAGGAAATATGGAAAGGTTTTAAAGAAAAGTCTCTAAATCTTTAAACAAAATTTATGGAACTTTGAAAATATTTTTGAATCAAGATTTTAACAAATAAATGAGCTTTTAATCTTTGAAAGATCTTATAGGGTTCAAAATTTTAAGTTTGAATGACTTAGTATAAATAGATATTGTTGGGACTACATATAGGGTATATTGTTCATAGTTCAAACTTTGTACAGTGATTTCACTATTCACTGATTAAAGTACTACTCACTAGCTAGTCGAAGGAATGCTCTATTTGAAAAGTTATCGAGAAATAACTTTTTATCTAGCTAATGGTTTAGCTAGGAGATATACAGTCAAATGATGTCAGATTAGTTAAAGACAAGCAACTAACTAACCAATATTATCTAGAAACTAGTCACTATAGTGTCTAGTTTTGTGTGTCTAATGATTATTTAAGTTTATGTTGGGTATAAATAGACCACAATTGAATTGTGAAAAGAACCTTTGACACAAAGAGTTTGAAAGAACTTTAAGAGGTTAAAGAGTGCATTTGAGTACAAATGTATATTGCATAAATCATATTAATCTTTACTTAAATGATGTGATCAAGAAAGAAAATTTTTAAGTTTTATACAGTTGTGCGGTGTAGCAATTTGGAAAATTGCTTGAGAAGTTGTGATGATTCCTCTTAAGTTTAGATAAGATTTGTAAATGGGTACTTTTCACTCGTAATAAAGCAAGATAATCGCAAGGGTTCTTATATTCATTTGTAGCAAAGAAGATATTCTTCTAAGATGGTAACAAAGGGTTTTGAAGGAAAAGATTTCCCATTTTTCATTGATTGATTTGTGTTACATCGTACAGGATATATACTGTTATGTCTAAACTAATTATGGAAACAATTACATTGATTTCTCCCTGATTTTATGCTATAATTTGATGCCTGATTTCTTGCTCATCTTTGACTCCATGATTTGCTCTGTTTGTTTGAATATTCCCACACTACATCTAGTGTTAGTTGTCCGACGCCCCCAAATTGTGTCATTACGTAGATTATGTGATATGTGTATTAAAGTGGAAGGTAAAAAAAAAACAGAAAAAAAATTTACATAATCATTATTGTCTTTTAATGATCAAAATGTAGATTCATCGTACCATAGAATGCTCTCTACTAGGTAATTGCTAGAAGCAGAATATGCATGGGAGCGTTTATGATTGGCAATTAAGCCTAAAATATGAAATTGCAGCTTAATCATTTAAAAAATGGAGTGTATAATTATTAGTAAGAATTACCCCTGCATTCAAGTTGAAAGTGACTAATATGGTGCCAACTATTTTTAGTTAAAATTTCAAGGGTTAATTATCAAAAAAACCCAAACTTTTCTCAATTTTTCAATTATAATCTGAACTTTAAAAAGTATCAATAAAATGCCCAAATTTTCAATTTCTTTCAATTCTAGCCTGACTTTAACCTTACCGTTACCTTTGCTAACATGACACTGTCACATATTAACGACCCTTACTAATCAAACATGTCAGCATTTTTAGGAGAAGCATATGTGACTAACAAAACGACGTCATTTTGTGAAGATAGTAAAATAACGTCCTTTTAACTAAAACTCAGATCTCTGTCTCTTCTTTGTCAATCATTCCTAGAATCCCTAATTTGTAACCTAAAATCCCCCAACATTCATAAGAGAGTGATTTTGTGTTTAGGTGCTTCTTCTATTGCAAAGTTAATTGCTCTATCAAATCAACAAACATTTTTTGTGATTTCGTGCATGGGTGCTTCATAAGTGAGTGATTTCTGCAGATGCAAGCCTTCAATTGCTCAATTTATATTTGAAAGCCTTCAGTTGCTCAATTTAGAGGAATCAAAGAGAACTACACTGGTATCTCTCTTTCAAAGTTCTCTAAATGATTAATCAATAGACTTTTTATATTTTGTTTTGATTCCCATCAATTGATTCTACCAGTTCAATTAATAAGTTTGGATTTTTAGTGTTCTCTACAAGAATAAGTTGATAGCTTCTTCAATTGTTAGGTCATTTGGTTTTGTCAAAGTCTATATTAATCTCATGCTATGAAGTTGCACAAAGAGTCATCAATCATATAGTACTTTGGTCCATAATTTGAAGAACATTGTAACGATGCAGGAATCAAAAATATCATGTTTCAATGAAGGAATTGGTGTTTGCGAACAACTCATGGGTATATCGATACCTCTTTCTTAAACTTGCTTGACATCAAGATTTTTGGTCCTCTGGCATCTCACTCTTCCTATTATACTTTCGAAGGATTGTCACTGGATTATGGTCCCTGCTACTTTCATCAGTGGTGCTTTGTTATTTTGCATTGAAGAAGTATACAGATGTCTATAGTGCAACTTGCCTATTTTTGCAGTTCTATAAAACTAACCTACACTAATCCAATTCTATGCCCATATGAGTAAGTATTAGATCTTCCCCTTTCAATTCGAACAACTTAGTTTACTAGGCTATATCGAAAGCTAAACTTTTATTAATTTGATTTTTAGCGGAAGGATATACCATTGATCTTGCAATAGATTCTTTTCCCCATTTTTCGTTAATGCCACCATTAGGCGTAATTAGCACTTATGAACTGACTTGGGATGAAGTAGGAGGGAGAAATAATGAGCTTTTATTATGATCTTTAGCATTCTTTTCCCTGACAATTTCAATGGACATAACTAATGCTTCGCCCTCTTCCTTCATTCCTATAACATTTGGATGAAACATGTAAAAGCTGAAACTCATTTTGTATCCATAGGTTGGTGTTCTTATCGAAGAACCCTTCTCAATGTTAGCCCTTGACGAGTTTTGCAATCTAATTAAGAGCAACATCCAGGAAGCAAGTCAGAGTGAGAAAGTCATTCAAGAATAGCTTACAATGAAAAGAAATGATCATTCTTGTCACCATTCAAATGGTTGGCCCAATTCCTAAGCAGACATGAGCCTTGCTTTCAAAAATGGTGTCTTTTTCAAATGGTTGGCCCAATTCCTAAGTAGACATGAGTACTCATTCACAAACTTAAGAGTACCGAAAAAGACACCACTCAAATTCTGCAGAGCTTCCAGTCCCCTTTACCTTTGGAAGACACCAAAAAGGACATTTAGATATCCTCCTCAATATCACAAACATATACTAAAAAAATACTACCTATCAGAGAAGTTGAGCTTTGGTATTTGAATCGAAATACCCATGGGACTTTTTTTTTCCCTTTTTGATGTCATATTTATGGTTTATGATGCCGTGGATATATGTAGAGCTCTTGTAGTCTAAAAAGAGAACTTCTTTGTATATAATATATATACTTTAAAAAATAACAGTACTTTAGTAATTAAAGGTCTCAAAAGATCATCCACATGATTATTAGGTGTCACATTGTTCCCTGCAATCTAATTAGCATATTTCATTTCCATTTATTTCTTCTTTTCTCACTTCTAAATAAAAAAACTCTGTTTCTTAAAACAAATTAGAGAAGTTTCTCAAAACTTATGAAATTTTATTAAATAAAAAGATAGGAATTTGTTAAAATTACAAAGAGAGTACAGTTCCAGTTGGTGAACAAACAATTTTCCATGTTCTTTCCTGGTTCAAATCGTATAAATAGTACCAAATAGTATCCCATGGAAACACTAACTTTATCTCCATCTCTAAATTGCCAACCAGAGCTTCAATAAGCTTCAACAAGTAACATTATTGAAGACAACCCTCCAAAACAATGCGAGGCCTTGGATTGGAGATTACTAACTTGGTGTCTCTTCCTAAAACTGTTTAAAAGTTTGACAGAATTGCCACCAACCTCACTGTCACCCCACAATGGCAACACTTCCACTGCAATCTTCTACAACATATTCTGCTCAATTACCTCCTTCATAAGGTCTTCCAGCTCATCAAAATTTCCCGTTAAATCTAGCAAAACACTGTATAGTCCCTTGCGTTTACAGAATTCCAAAATCGCATCTAAATTTATATGATCTAACACCACAGTTTCAATCCCTTTTTGAGCTGTTTCTTGTTTTACAGATGTATCCTTGTTAGTGAACAATATCACTTTCGAAGCTACTTCGTTGGAAGGAATTGAAACTGGAACTGGAGGACAAGGATTTTTAGATATTATGATCCTGATGGGCTGATTGGCACTAGGTTCTTGAGATGTAGGAAGTGCAAGGTTACCAGTTAATGAGAACGAAACTCTAACTGCGTCATATTCCTGTGACAATTATGAGTAGTAGCCACCATTCCCTGTGACACCTTCCCCAAGTTGATTCAATAACTGGCCATTCATTGAAATGGTGTACCTGCAAATTAAAGACAGGGCAGAGTTAGAAATGGTCAACAAGACATAAGATCTTAAAGGAAAATATAAATCACGGCTTGCTATGTATTATCCGAACAATAAAACGAAGGTTTTGACTGAATTTGCTTTCTACCCTCAAATAATTATCATGGACAATTACCTAAGAGTAAGTAAAGGATAGCCTGTCAGCATCAGATGACTAAAGGCCTCGTCGAGCTTTCTACACATCTCTTCTTCCACACTAACAACGACATCAATTGCAACGACCACTTTCTTTACTTTAGCTTTGATCAGAGCTTCGGTGCAAGGTGGAGTTCTTTCATAGTGATTACAGGGTTCTAAGCTCACGTAAGCCATTGCATTCTCTGCCAAATCCCCAGCATCTCTGAAAGCAAAAACCTGAAGGCAGTTTCCAATAATTGTTTGTCATACACGACACTTTCTCTCTCCCACACGGGCTCAAAAGATGAAACTATACCAAACTCATCAATTCAATCAAAATTAGCAGCTATATAGTTAAGATTTCAGTACTGGTACCTTCATCCAAAAAAATGTTCAACGTTGGCTTTAACGTAAACAGTGCAGAAATTCAGTG
>JAOTJB010000007.1:20645369-20662657 GCA_027123815.1 Erythroxylum minutifolium | reverse complement strand
ATTAATGAAATAAAATAAAATATTAATAATTTGTTAATAAATATTATATAAGAGATTGAAATAAATTTATTTAATTAAAAATAATCTTTTTTTAAATTTTGTCTAGTATGTAATTATTATCATTGATAAAAATATATTTACATTGATGTTAGCAATCAAATAAATTTTTTATTTTTATTGAAAAACAAAAATCAAAAATAAGAAAACTAAAAGTTATAATAAAAAATAAAAGTTAAACTTAAGGAGCCTAAATTGACCATTTAGAAAAATTTTCCCGTATCCTCTCGTTTCATAGACTAAGCGCTGCCGTGAGAAAGCAAAGAAATATTGTGAACAATTTTCGCTGAAATTGGCAAATAGATCGTCCATGGGTTTTCACGTTTTCATCTACCAGACTAATTTCTTCAACATGTGTGACACCAGATCCAGCCAAACCTACCAATCATACCGACAGTTAAGGGCAGAAGCTCTTTAGAGAAAGTAACTTAAGATGCTGAAACATCATCCGTTCCTAGCACTTTCCCTTCTAGGGGTTCTCTTGTCGCCCCAAACTCTCGCTTCTATATATTTGACCCACTCTGCTGCCACCACTTAACAGCCACCTCTATCCCTGCCTCTCTCTCTTGTAGTTTTATATTAAAAATATCTTTTTTGAAAAGGTCATCTAACTGGAGAGAAACATGAATGGTCAATCTCCAATTGTTTCGGAAGCTGGTCGGACCATGATCATCGGTTCTACAGGATATATAGGTCGGTTTGTGACAGAGGCCAGCCTAGAATCCGGCAGGGGCACCTACGTTTTAGTCCGTTCAAGACTACTCAGCCCCTCTAAGGCCTCTATCATCAAGACCTTCCAAGAGAAAGGATGTAACATCATATATGTACCATACCAACGTTAAGCTTGTTTTCTTGTTAAATTCTTCGCTTCGTGTGACATGCATAACTAAACACTGCAAGTAGCGTTACAGTTTGGTTTATTAATAATTATGATACGTTCTATTTTGGTTGATTGTGGTAAAAACAGGGATCGATAAATGATCAAAGTTTGATGGAGAAGGTGATAAGGGAAAACCACTTTGAAGTAGTGATATCAGCTGTTGGGGGTTATGCGATACTTGACCAAATCCCCCTAATTAAGGCCATTAAAGCTGCAGGCACAGTTAAGGTATATAAATAAATAAATGTTACTGTTATATTCAATGCCTTCGTATCTGAAGTCACCTTAAATAAACTGCATTGCCTAGAAATTTGAAAAGTAACCTTGCAAGCTCTAAAACCGTTGCTTGCTTCATAATAGAAATGTTTCTGGCTTTGAGTTCGTTTCTCAGCTGAAAGAAGAAAAGGTTTTTTGCACATGGAAAAGAAAAATCTTTTGTTTTGGATTCTTGTTTTTTGTGTGTGTGTTCATATGTCAACTTTCTTACTTTTAGATGAGAAAGAAAAAACTTTTCAAATAGATGCTTTCAACTTGTCGGTGAAAATGTATTTAATGGTGAGAATATTTTGTTGGTCTAGAAATTTTTGCCATCAGAATTTGGTCATGACATAGACCGAACAGAGCCAGTAGAGCCAGGGCTAACCATGTACAAGGAGAAGAGAAAGATAAGAAGGCTGATAGAGGAAGCTGGGATTCCGCACACTTATATTTGCTGCAACTCCATTGCAGCCTGGCCCTACCCTGACAACACTCACCCTAGTGAAGTCCCCCCTCCCATGGATTGCTTCCAAATCTACGGTGATGGTTCTGTTAAAGGTGCTTAATTACATCCTTACTTTTTCACATGGACATTCATAACTTTCTCACTTGGTAGAAGCTGAGTGTAAAGATTCTATATCAGAATCTACATCCCACTACAATTTCTTTTTTTGGTTGTAAGGCATCCATCTTAGGCTGAATTTTATTTTTTATACCTAGACCTTGGCTTTTAGTTGCATACTAGGATTTTAAAGAGTTTTTCTTTTCTTAATTAAATTTGTTATATATCAAAGGAAAATCTTTTTACTCGACGAAAGCCACTGACGGTACTCGTGTATATATATCACCTCTTTTGTTTAATGGTCTCCTAACCCCAATCTCTCTTGCAAGGACCCCAAACCAATTACTAGAGGTGAAGAGTGCTACCACTGCACCAGAGATGTCATAACGACAAGTTGATCGTTGTCTAAATATATTGTAAATTCTGTCTGAAAATAGACTGAAAAAAGGAATTGGTTACTTGCATAGGTACTCCGCTAGATGTAGGTGGGAAGAGTGGGAAAGAGATCACTTCACATTTATCTCTGCTGATTATTTCATTTTTTTCAAGTAGTTTTGAGAAAAGAAATGAGTTTTGTGCTGATGTTGACAGCATATTTTGTTGATGGCAAAGACATTGGGAACCTGACAATAAGGGCAGTGAAAGATGAGCGCACAATCAACAAGACCGTCCACTTTCGACCACCTAAGAACCTACTCAACATGAATGACCTTTCATCCTTGTGGGAGGCGAAAATTAGACGCAAGCTCCCTAGAGTTACCGTCTCTGAAGATATTCTTCTTAACGCTGCTAAAGGTTTGCTTCTATTCCTTTTCCATTGCGTGCTAATACCGGCAATCTTCAACATTATTGCCAACCAATGTCTTATATATCAACGTACCATTCCATCCCATTCATACCAAAACCAAAATTGCGAGCAGTACTAATTTTAAATGTTAAACATCATTTTGAAATAAAATTATAAAATAATTTCTTAATATTTATATAATTTATAATCTCTTATCATAATTAAAATAGCGAAAGGTATTTCAATTTTTAATTTAATAATTTTTGTTAAAATAAACATAAAATATTTTATTTTTAGACATAATAATTATTTTTAAAAATATGTTTAGGTTTAAAAACATTTAAACATTTAAAATTATATTTTAAAATTTTTCTTAATTTAAAATTTTAATCTAATATTTTTCAAATTTTCAATGTACTAGCCAATGCAACTCAAAATTTTACGGTATAATGCAATTTTATACCCTTTCCTGTGCTGGTACTCTTCGAAATTCAGAGCAATTCACACTCTTAAACAATGAGTAGCGCTTCTTATCTTTGCCTTCCTGTGGGTAGTATCTCTGCTTTTATGTGATAACCTGCTAAGTTTCTTGCCTTTTTGTGTGTTGACAGAAATGCAGATCCCACGAAGCATTGTAGCAGCAATTACGCATGACATATTCATCAAGGGGTGTCAGGTAAATTACAGTTTGGACAAAGAGAGTGATCTGGATGTGTGTTCTTTGTATCCAGATGCAACTTTCCGAACCATGGATGACTGCTTCGATGACTTCCTTGCAATGCCTGTCGATAATGCAAAGACAGTGAAAAAGGCAGCAGGCAAGGACAATGGCATTATCATGCCAGATACTAAACAGGAGCCACTGCCTATTACTGCTTGATGTTTCATTCCCAGTAGGATTTCCATTCATTGAAGTGGAAATATGCGTTTTAAAAATATTTAAAAGATTCTAAGCTAAGCAGCTCAAATTTCATGCAATAATCCCAATTATTTCTGTCCGTGATCGATTTCTGTCCGTGCAGGCAGATCAAAATCAGAAAGGTTATAGAGATATTAAACTCATTATGTATCCTTACATGTTTCAGTAGTCACTAAAAAAGATCACATATATGGTCAACTCATTCATGTATCCTAATATATATCATATCTTAGTAATCTATTCAACTCACTCATGTATCCAAATATATATCAGATCTTAGTAATCTAAATCATATTGAATCCATAGTTAAAAATGAATTTGGACTGATAAATGACGCCATCACAAAGCCATGGCTGTCGTCAGCTCGTGCCGTAAGGTGTTGGGTTAAGTCCTGCAACGAGCGCAACCCTTGTGTTTAGTTGCCACTGTTGAGTTTGGAATCGTTTTCTCATTTTCTCACAGGAGGTAATTAAAAAAATTATAAAATGAATTGCTACCTATACCTATGCCTAGATCCCGTATAACTGGAAATTTTATTGATAAGACCTTTTTAATTCTAGCCAATATCTTATTACGAATAATTCTGACAACTTTAGGAGAAAAGCTAGGAGGATTTGAAAGGCATTATGGCATTAAGATTTTCAAGGTTTAGCCGAGGCTTAGCTCAGGACCCCACAACTCGTCTTATTTGGTTTGGTATTGCTATCGCACATGATTTCGAGAGTCATGTATGGGTCTTTTTTTCTTTTTTTATCATTAAAAAACCTCGTATTAATGAATGATAAGCATCTATGTTCGCCCTTTTTCTTTTTTATTATTTTTATTTGAATATTAATTATTTAATTCCTTATTAACATTATTTTCATGAACGAGCCCACGATTATAGGTCTTTTTTTTGTTCCAACAAATACTAACTATTAGGAAATACAATGGCTTATTTGATTTAAAAATTCAAAGGGTTGTTGAAACAACAATACGTGGTTATATTTCATCTCTTCAACAAGTTTAGTAATGAGTATAACGACCTTATTGTTCCGATGGAGAGAAGAACCTATGATTAGAACACCTAAATATGCAATTAGAAATAAGGACTGTAAAAATGACAGTTGATATTGCCATAGTTTTCTATATGAAAATGGTAACAAATATCAATTATAAACAAAATATGGCCTTCTATACAAGATGAGATAAAGTAAACAAAGTCTAGAAGAATGTGATTGTTTTTCATTGCATTTTGTGAAAGGCTTGTGAGCATTGATATACACGTAAAGACAAAACCAGAAAGAGATTTATAGATTATATTACAACTAATAATTTTATTTGGTTTGATCTAATTTTTTCTATAAAGATTGAATAGTAATCTTATCTACAAAGATTGAATAGTTAGGATACACGTAAATCAAAATGTTATCAGCTCCCTCAAGCTCATGATGGGTAGCAATTGTGAGCTTTCCTGAAAAGGATAAAAGCTTGGTCATAAAATCAACAATTTAAAAAGCATATTCTATGTGTCTAATGAAGAGGGCTTTGTTAGCCACCACGTTATGAACAAAACATATATTAATTTCAATGTTCTTGGTATGAGCATAAGTGATAGGATCAGAAGCAAGGAATATAGCACCAAGATTATCACACCAGATAGTGGGTTTAACATTAGAGAAGCCAATTTCTCCTGGAGGAGAAGTGATCCAACAGAGTTCTGCTACGACTAAAGCAATGCTTTGATATTCAGCTTCAGTACTAGATAGCAATAGTAGGTTGTTTCTTAGCACTCCAAGAGATTAAATTGGGCCCATGATAGATGCAGTATCCAGAAGTAAAGAAATGATCGTCAGTGCAACTAACCCAATCAACATCATAATAGGCATGTAATTGAAGTGAGGAGGATATGAGAAAACGAATGTCGTGAGATGACGTGGAACGAAAATAGAGGGGAATCCATTAACTGTAGTCCAATGCACATCAATGGGACAATGTAAAAACTGGGAGACCTTACTCACAGCATGTTCAATGTCAGGGTGAGTAAGCAGAGATATTAAAGAGCACCAACAATTCCTTGTTACTCAGATGGATCAGAAAGGGGTTTGCCATGAATTTTGGATAAAGGGAGGGACGATGTAATCGGAGTGTTAACAGTTTTGCGATGATCAAGACCTATTTGAAGAAGAAAATCATTAGTGTATTTGGTTTGGGTAAGATGAATACTGGTGGATGTGGCTTCAAGATCAAAAAAATGATGTAGCATGCCTAAGTCTTTAATAGAGAAAGTGCAATGAAGATTTTGGATAAGGGTAGAAATGAAGGATGGAAGTGGTATTAATAAAGAGGGAAGGGTCATATTTTGTTAGAAGTAAAGTGTAGGTCAAAAAGTTTTTGACTCAGACGATGAAACCAAAATTTAGGAGCTTGTTTGAGACTATATATGGCTTTGTGAAGATGACAGACACGATAAAGATAGTGAGGATCTTGAAAACTAGGAGGTTGGGAGATCAAGACTTGTTCACAAAGGTGACCATAAAGAAAGGCATTATTAACATCAATTTGGCGGACTGACCAATTTTTATAAAGAGTAATGGTAAGGATGAGACAAATGGTAGTGGGTTTAACAACAAGACTAAAGGTGTCAGTGTAGTCAATATTAGAAGCTTAGTGAAAACCTTAGTCAACCAGACGAGCTTTATAGCATTGAATAGTACCAATAGGATTACATTAGGTGTAATGATCGTGTCTTTCGAGCTTTAAAATTTATAAGTCCTCAAATACCGCAAGTGCACGGGTTGCAATTGTGTTATAAGAGGTGTCGATCTCACAAGGAAGGGGACTAATCTAAGGACAATAATATATGAAACTCAAAATAAAAAATTCACGGAAAGTAATCACGAGAATTGAGTTTAACCACTTAAATCAGAAATTAAACACAAAAGAGTTAACAATTGAGCAATATGTAATCACAATAGAAATCAACCTAAGGAATTTAGAAATTTATAAGAAAGGAGATTTTACTTGTCATTAATGCTAACCTAGTCCATTATGTGTCAATGAAGTATCGGTTTTAAAATGTCCTAGGGCTGATTACTCTCTCTCGAGTTATAACTATTAAACCCTAAATTATAAACCCTAATTAGATTATGGAGTTTGCAATCTCTCAATTCACAAATTATCCAAAACCTAAATAGATCTTAAGCACTCTAATAAACTATTGAAACATCACATGGGATCTCTCTCCGTATAATTACCAATAAGATTTATTACGGTTTATATTAAATCACCTAACTCTCATTATTCCGATTTTATCATTTTTCGTTCGAGTCACTCGCTCAGTTTATTACCGAATTATGCAATAACGTAATTAAATCATGACATTAATCCAAATAACACAATCAACTAAATTAGCATCAAATCAATATAAAATCCCAAAGGAAAGTTTAGAATATCACCAATATTCTAGATCCTATCATCATACTATCCATCTTAATTCTATACATCAATAAAATCGAAATGATAAGGAAATACAAGTGGAATAGATGATGGATGGTAGCGACGTTGAAAAACCTTTTGATTCGGGAAGCACGTCGAGTCAGCTTCGTTTTCCTCCTTTTCCTTTTCCTTCTTCTCTTTCTCCCTCTTGGTATTTTCACTTTATGGTTTCAATGGTGGTTCCGTCATGATCGTGGCATACAGGCCACGATCATGGGCCAAACCTGGAGCTTCTGTTAAGCCATGATTGTGGGTCATTGTTTTGGCTTGAATGTCTCTGAAACTCCTCTGTTCTTTGATGTTGACCCTGAAACACTAGCAAACACACTAAGGTACCTCAAAAACATACTATTTAAGCTCAAAAGCTTATACTATACACTTAAAACATAAATAAATCACAAATTAACACAATTTTAGCCTAAAAACATACTAAATGATTGAATTATCGGCTAAACACATATCAAACTATGCCCTAAAATACGATGCAATTTACACTTAAACGTTCGCTTGTCCTCAAGCAAAAAAAGCAACAAACAACATAAAATCACAAAGCACACAATGCAAAAATGAGACAATGACTTCAACTTCATGAAATAAATTAACCTTAAACACAATCATTCAAGTTGTTCCAAATCATTAGCATGTAACATCCACATCTAGGAGTTCTAGGCTAAATATACTTATTAATCAAAACTTAAATGTCAAGTTTATTCACCCTTTCAACAACACATTGTCCTCAATGTGAGAAGGAGACAAACAAACACACATGGAAAGAAATATCATAGAATAAAATAAAACAAAAACAAAGACTAAATTTAAAAGAAAAGGGTTAGAAACAAAACCTTACAAGGATGAAGGTGATGATGGTGAGGGACTAAGAATAAATTCGCTGGACACCCGAGATTGTTGTCTTATTTTGGAATTGCTTAAAGAGAGTGAGAGAATTAGTGATCCCAGATCAATTCAAATTATTAAAGTTTTATTTAAAATTCAAATCAACTCTAATTAAACACAACAATTTCAATTGAACTATTGAACGTGCTAATTTATGGTCATTAGTTTGACCTTACATCTATGGAGGAGTCTCTAATTGTTTGAACAGAAGGAAATCACTTCCTTGTCCTTAGGAATCACTCCTCTGAGATATGGTTTGCAATGATGCCTGTTGACCTTAAAAGTTTCCTTGTTGGCATTTTCTAATTTGAGGTCTCCATGATCGAAAACTTGAATGATTGTAAAATGTCCACTCCATATATATTTTAGCTTCCATAGAAACAACCTCCACCTTGAGTTATATAGCAGCACTATATCTCCCACCTTAAATTCCTTTTGCTTGAGAAGAGAATTGTACCTTTTTTTTACCTTTTCCTTGTAGAGTTTGGCATTTTTATACGCATTGTAACGAAACTCTTCAAGTTCGTCCAGTTGCAAAAGTCATTTTTCACCTACCTGCTTCTAATAAAAATTTAATACTTTTATCACCAGTACGCTTGATGTTCTAATTCGACCGTCAAATGACAACCTTTTTAATATATAAACCTATAAGGAGTTGTTCTGATAGGTTTCTTGAAAGCAGTCCTATAAGCCTATAAGGCATCATCTAGCTTTATTGCCCAATCCTTCCAGGAGCTATTCACTATCTTTTCCAAAATTCATTTCAGCTCATGGTTAACAACTTCCACTTAGCCACTAGTTTGCATATGATAAGGAGTAGCAACGGGTTTGTGTACTATATATCTTTTTAGGAGGGCATCAAAAGATTTGTTGCAAAAATGTGTACCTCCATCTCTTATTATCGTTTGTGGCACTCTAAACCGATTGAATAACCATTTGATGAACTTTTACACAGACTTTCCATCATTGGTTGAAGATGCCACTAAGCCTAACATGACACATAATCCATCCCCACTAAAATGTACATATTCTCCATTGAGGACAGGAAAGGAACCATAAAGTCGATGCCCCATACATCAAAGGCTTCCACTTCTAAAATGTTGGATAAAGGGATCTCATCTCTTTTGGAGATGTTACCTATTCTCTAACATCGATCACATTGTGCCACGAAAGTTTGAGCATCCTTAAATAGTAGTGGCCAATAAAATCCACCCTTGATTATTCGAGATGCCATTTTGTTAGCTCCATAATGACCAACATATTGACGTTCATGATATTGCTTTAAGATATCCAACATTTCTTCCTCCGGAACATATCGTCGCATTAACCTGTTAGCGTATGTTTGATATAAAATTGGCTCATCCCATAGATATTGGCCACACTCATGCAGAAATCTCTTTCTTTTTTGATAAGATAAATCAGAAGGAAGCTTACCACTAGCAACGTAATTTGTGATATCGGCAAACCATGGTGTAGCCACACTTTCCAAGAACATCAGGGTTTCATCAAGGAAATTCTCATTAATATCTTCAACTGACTTGCATTCCCCCTTTTCTAAACTTCATAAGTGGTCTGTAACCACATTTTTCTCTCCCTTTTTATCTCACTTTTACATCAAATTCTTATAAGAGTAGCACCCAACGAATGAGCCTTGGTTTAATGCCGCATGATCGATGAACACGATTACCCATGATCTTACGAGGTATGGTTGAAATTTATCACATGCATACTATAGCTTGGTCACTTGCATCGCACATAACTTCAAATGGAAGTGTCCAATTCGGTGGTGATAGAATTGGTGCTGATGTTAGTGCCTCCTTTAGTTTATTGAAGGTAGACATGCACTTGTCATCAAATAGAAATGGCATATCCTTGACTAACATGTTTTTTAAAGGTCTTGCAATTTGAAAGAAGTCTTTGATAACTCGACGGTAAAATCATGCATGACCTAAGAACCCTCACATACCTTTTACATTTCTTTATAGTGGGAGTTTCTCTATAACTTCTACTTTTGCTCTGTCCATTTAAAATCCTTGATATGAGATTTTAGCAGTATCCCTTCTTGCACCATAAAGTGGCATTTCTCCCAATTTAGCATTAAGTGTGACTCTTCACATCTTTGAAGCACTCTATCCAAATTGGTTAAACACATTTCAAAAGAGTCTCCAAAAATTTAAAAATTACCTATGAACACCTCCATTATATCTTCGATCATATTGATGAAGATAGACATCATAAATCTTTGAAATGTAGCTAGGGCATTGTATAGTCTGAAAGGCATCTGTCTTTATGCGAAGGTATCATAAGGATAGGTGAATATGGTCTTTTCTTGATCATCAGGGTATATGAAAATCTTATTGCATCCCGAATATCCATCTAAGAAGCAATAAAACGAATGACTAGCCCCCCTTTCTATCATCTGGCTTATGAATGGGATATGAAAATGAGCATTTCTAGTTACTGAGTTGAGTTTGTGATAATCTATGCACACTCTCCAACATTCTTGCAGAAATTACTTCTGTTGGGTTAAGTCATGGATGCATGCATCACATGTATGCAAATGAAGCGGAAGTGTTGAAATTAGGATTCCAACACCATGACAACTCGAAAATCACAAGATCATACATGTATGCAAGGATATGTAAAGAACATGAAATATAAAAACATTTTTACTTTGTTTCTCCTCCTTTCTTGTTTCTTCTCCTTGTTTGGGTTGTTACACCAAACCCTTCCTTGATCATCCAAGAACATGTAAAGAAGGAGGATGAAACAATGTGTAAGGGCTTTAGAACACCAAACTTGATGAATTCTAGTAGATGTTCAAATGGGAGATAGATCAAGGTTAGCTTGCATGCATGTTGATTTATACAACAATTGCATAAATTGTATGAAGATAACTTAAGAGCTCTTCTCATCCTCTCTAAAACATTTGTAGAACCCTTTCTCTATCACTTGAGTGTGTAAGAAGTGGAAGAAGCTCTTGTACATAAGTGAAGAACTTATATATATATATATATATATCATTCTGTGGCCTTTGTCACGATCGTGGTTAACACATATCTCGCCTTTGGTCACAATCGTGGCCTGTTTAAAATAGGCCATACACACTTGTTTTTTATCTGTTCTGTTATGTATGTGACCTTTAGGTTCCTGGTTATTTTAGGCACTTGAATTATCTCTTAATTCAATCAAATCATGCCAATTTGTCGAAATATAAGTGGATTACCACACGAACTCTTCGATGGTCAATTATCTAACTTATGAACTTTTCCATAGATAATTACTGTGCAATTCGTCCTTTCATCATCTATACCCCACTTGGTTCGAAGTATGGGCTATGTGTCAACTCCCACTAGACTGACTACGTTACATCTAGTCTAAGTGATGTTAGTTCTTATCCTGGGTTCTTATTACTCTTATGTGTCATTGAAGACTCTCTTTATGAAATATAACTACTCTAGCTAGAGACTCCTGAGTAATGACCCCGATAAGAGGCCGTGGGCATCATCTCCTTTTATCAGGAGTGGGGAATCAATTATTGACTACCCAATCACCTTCGAGTACTAATAGCTGTACCTAATCACCACCTTAAGAGCGACCCCGTTTTGAGGTAACAAGGAATGATGTCCAAGCACATGATTAGTATCCAAGATATCTTTGAGTACCTCAAGATCAAGGATATTTGCACCATTGCTATGATGAGATTAATTATTGACATTCGATAGATTATCCATATGATAATCTCATAGCGAGTCGTTAGATGTAGTTACTACCCTTAGTAAGCATCCACATATTAACTCTAAAGATCTCATGCTTACAGTTTTTGAGATCCACTGCTTGATCAAATCAAGGAGTATAATATGTGCTAGTCTGTCTGGATTAATAACATCCTATCTTATTAATCCTGTGACTAGGGATTATTTAGATAGTAGCATAATTGCACATGATAGGAATTTCATTATCATGATCTCATTATGATTTCCTTTATGCTATGTTTTATATTATGGACTTCATTAATTCGATTTAAAATTAATATCAATTCATATATAAACAAATATCAAATCAATGAAAATTTCCTTTCGTTTTATTAATCAAAATAAAGTTTGTACAATAGTGCTAAAGGTGATTGCCTTTAGAGCACTACTCTAACAATCTCCCATTTGCACTAAAGCTAATTGCCTTTATATCTAATACCATAGGCGAGTAAACCAGAATCAAATTTTGTCTAAGGCAGTGGCTTAGTCAAAGCATCAATGATATTCTGATCTGTAGGCACTCTCTTTATCTTCACATCACCACTATCAATTATCTTCCTGATCAGGTGATATCTCCTGAGTACGTGCTTGGACCTCTGATGAGACCTTGGTTCTTTAGCTTGTGCAATAGTCCTATTGTTGTAACAGTACAACAATATTGGATCTACTCTGTTAGGAACCACTCCAAGTTCTATGAAGAACTTCTTGATCCAAATGGCTTCTTTTGCCACTTTCGTAGTTGCAATGTACTTTGACTCAGTCGTCGAATCTACAGTTGTCTCTTGCTTGAAACTCTTCCAAATAACTGCGCCACCATTCAGTATGAAAACATAAGTTGACTGAGATTTGGGGTCATCTTGGTCAGATTGAAAACTGGCATCTGTATGCCTGCTTACTGTGATATCTCCATTTCCATATATCAAGAATACATCCTTAGTCCTTCTCAAGTACTTTAGTATATTCTTGACAGCCATCCAGTAACCCTCACCAGGATCCGATTGATATCTACTCGTAACATTTAGATCATATGATATATCGAGTCTTGTATATAATATAATATACATGATTGGTCTTACTACTGAAGCATA
Source organism: Erythroxylum minutifolium (assembly GCA_027123815.1). Lineage (NCBI taxonomy): Eukaryota > Viridiplantae > Streptophyta > Magnoliopsida > Malpighiales > Erythroxylaceae > Erythroxylum > Erythroxylum minutifolium. The sequence continues at coordinate 20,649,980 of JAOTJB010000007.1, read as the reverse complement.
CAGGATTATACTCATGTGAGTCCTCTCATCTTGTGTCTTGGGAGACATAGATTTCGAGAGCTTTATCCCATGTGTCATGGGAAGAAATCCTCTCTTGGACTAGTCCATACTAAACCTATTTAGCACTTTGTCTATGTATGTTGACTGTGAAAAGACCTAGCAACTTTCTTGATTTATCTCTATAGATCTTTATTCCCAGTATATAAGTTGCTTTTCTAAGATGTTTTATGGAAAAATTACGGGACAACCACACTTTGACTGATATCAAACTTGAGACATCATTTCATATTGGTAATATGTCATCCATATATAGCACAAAGAATATGATAGCACTCCCACTAACCTTCTTGTACACACAAGTTTCATCAGGATTTTGTAAGAAACCAAGCTCTTTCATTGTTTTATCAAATCAGACGTTCCAACTCCTAGATGCTTGCTTCAATCCCTAAATAGATTTCTAAAGCTTGCATACCTTTTTTCCATCTTTGGATATGAAGCCCTCAGGTTGTATCATATATACATCCTCAACTAGGTTTCCATTTAGGAATGTTGTCTTCACATCCATTTTCCATATTTTATAATCATAATGAGCAGCGATGGCTAATAGTATTCTAATGGATTTAAGCATAGATACGGGGCTAAATGTCTCGTTATAGTCAACTCCTTATCTTTGACGATAATCTTTAGCGACTACCCTCGCTTTATAGGTGATCATATTACCTTTCATGTCGATTTTCTTCTTGAAAATCCACTTGCACCCTATGGGTTTTAACCCTTTTGGTGGCTCAACCAAAGTCCATACTTGGTTTGCATATATGGAATCCATTTCGGACTTCATAGCTTGAAGCCATTTTTTAGATTCTAAACTCTTCAGAGCCTTTTCATAGGTTGTAGGCTCATCATCCTCTATGAGCAATACGTCATTGTGTTCACTTATAAGAAATCCATATCTCTCTGAAACATTGTGTATCCTACTTGACCTACAAACATTTTATGTGTTAGAAGGTTCAACCATTATCTCATCTCTATGAACAACAATTTCGAGTTCAGGCAATTAATTTGCGTCTATTTGAGCATCGTAAACTTCATCAAGTTCAATTTTGCTCCCATTGTCTTCTCTTAAAAGAAACTCTTTCTCTAAAAAGACAATATTCTTTGAGACAAACACCTTTTGCTCTAAAGCATTATAGAAATGATATCCAATTGTTTCCTTAGGATATCCTATAAACAGACATTTATCAAATTTTTCTTCAAGCTTATCTGATTGAATCAGCTTCATATAAGTCGGACAACTCCAAACTTTCATTTGAGAAAGATAGGACCTTTTGCTAGTCCATATCTCATATGGGGTAACTTCAACACCCTTTGAAGGGACTCTATTTATCACATAAACAACAGTCTCGAGTGCATAACCCTAAGAGAATTTCAGTAGATCTACTAAGCCCATCATCGACCTTACCATGTCTAACAAGGTTTGGTTTCTCCTTTCAGCCACAACATTACATTGTGGTGTGTAAGATGGAGTCCACTGGGATATTATCTCATTATCTTCGAGATAAGATAGAAATTTCTCGTTTAAGTATTCACCACCTCGATCTGATTGAAGTATGTTAATACTTATACCGATTTGTTTCTCTACTTCATGTATAAATTGTTTAAACATTTCAAACATTTTAGATCTGTATCTCATTAGATACAAGTACCCATATCGTGAATAATCATCGATAAAAGTAACGAAGTACATAAAACCACCTCTGGCATGAATGGACATCAGACCACATACATTAGAATGGATTAGGTCTAATAACTAATTCATTTATTCACCTTTCGTTTAAAAGGTAATTTAGTCATCTGACCTAACAAGCAAGATTCACATGTGACATATGATTCATAATCAAATGACCCTAGGATAACATTTTTGTATAGCTTAATCATGCGTTTCTCACTTATATGGCCAAGTCGACAATGCCATAAGTAAAATGATTTTAGGTTATCTCGTTTTTGTCTTTTATTGTCATTGATATTTAAAATTGGATTGGACATATCTAATATGTAAATTTCATTGCACAATGTAGCAGTACCATACAACATTTCATTCAACTTAATTCAACAACCATTGCTTGAAAAAGTTAAATGAAATCTTACTTTATTAAGACATGAAACATATACAATGTTTTTAGTCATAACAGGTACATAATAGAACTTTTCCAAAACTAACTTTAGCCCACTAAGAAGATACAAAACATATGTCCCTACGGCTAATGCAGCAACTCTTGCTCCATTTCCCACATGTAGGTCCATTTCTCCCTTCTTGAGCGATCTACTATCCCTGAGACCCTGCATATCAACACATATGTGTAAGCCACATCTAATATCTAATACCGAAATGTTATGATCAGAAACAATATTAACCTCAATGAAAAATATCATACCTGAAGTAGACGATGGGGCATCTAATGCCTTCTTCTGCTTCAGTGATTCTAGATAAGCTTTGTAATTCCTCTTCCAATTTCCTTCCTTGTTGCAATGGAAGCATATCCTCTTTGGTGCTGTCTCTTTTGCCTTCTTCTTAGCTACTCCTCTCACTGGCTTCTTAGACTTCTTCTTCTTCTTTTGGTTCTTCTTTTGAGAACTAGAAGCAGAGTCTACCAACATCATAACTTTACTGTCTTTCTTGACATTCTACTTAGCTATTTTGAGCAAATTAATCAGGTCAGGTATCGTTGTGGATATTTGGTTCATCCGATAGTTAAGCACAAATTGTTAATAACTATTGGTCAAACCAGTCAGAATTAAGTCTATACTTAATTCATGATCCATTATGAAGCCTAAACTGACCAATCTCTTAACATATCCATTAATCTTTAGCGTATACTGCACTGGAGATGATCCCTCAGCTATTTTAGAACGAAAAGCAATCTCAAGGTCTCAAACCTTTCAGACCGAGCTTGTTTATCAAACAGTTCCCTTAGATGGTAGACTATGGTATGAGCATCTATAGCCTCATACTACTTTTGCAGTTCTGATGGCATAGAGGCTAGCATTATACAGCTAACCAACTCACTATCATCCAGTAGCTTCTTATAAGCTTTCTGATCTTCATCAGATGCATCAACAACAAGGGGATCGAGAAATGGTTCATCTAAGACATATCCTAAATTTTCAGGTTTGAGAACAATTCTTAAATTCCGTAGCCAATCTAAGAAGTTTGGTCCCGTGAGTTTGTTGGAATCTAACAGGGAGCGTAAGTTCACACTAGAAGACATCGTGCGATTCAATAACCTAGAAGAACGAGAGAAAGTGTTAGAATGTACATTAATGCATATCGATAAGGACTTTAATCACATGCATTATGGGTCCTATTATTTTTATTCAAATCCATAGCGCTCACTACGAATTTGAGAAAACTTATAGTTTTCTTAATAGGTCGATATCTGATGTCACCAAGAATGACCTTGGGTTTGCCCAACAAGCCACCTTAGGTCAATCAGTAGGTATCATTCATACCAATTGTATTCAATTATGTAACTATCGACTTACGCCATCAATTGTTGATTTAGCACACTCACTGGGTTACCAACTCTTGATTTTTATACATCCTATATATATTACCTAACTTCGCTTCTATCTACATTGATCTTAGGTTTGCCCAACAAATCAACGCTTCCAGGTAGGACCAACCTATTAATTCAAAAATCTAAATTTTATAGTTTGAACACATTCTTATAGAGCGGGCTTGGGTTTGCCCAATAACCTAACTTTAAAATAACTCTAGTTCTAGCCATATCAATGGAAGGCGTAAGTCCTAATATTTGGATGAGGGATTTGTCCTTTGGTCTCATCAATACTTGGATGATCTTAATTATGTATATCCCATAAATAAATTCAGATTATGGACAACTCAATTAAATTGAGCCTATATGCATAACTACCCTTAAAATGCATCTAATACATGTATCACATAAAGGAGGTTTAATTTAGGTTGTGACTTGACTATGCATCTAAAGTTCATGATTCAATTGAACTTTTGAACCTAATCGGGTACTAGTATTAGTCTTAGCTAATCTAAATTATGAATGTGATTCGATTAGGAACCCTAAAATTAATTATTTTAATATCTAGATTAAACACTTTAATCCTATTTTATTTGCCTTTATCTAGTCACACTAGAAATGCTATGCTCTACTTGGATTAATTCTAAATTAATCCTTAGGGTTTCCAATGTAACACCCCAACTCCCGCTGAACCCGAACCCGATATCAACAGTGATACTCGAGCCCGTGCCCCGCGAGGATGACGTGTCACATCACTTCACTAAACAAGGAGTCAGTATAAATTTTTTTTGTAAACTCTTTACACTTGTCACTCATGTGGGCCCACTTTTTTTTGAAACATTTTGCTTACGTCAATTGAAAACAAAACACATCACATTTTAATCGAGAAATAAAGTACAGAAGGTGGATAATCCAAATTGGCCCATTTTATTTAAAACAATTTGACACAGCACAATAATAATCAACAGAAGCTCTTATTAGCCACTTGGGCCCATTAAATTTCAAAATACAATCATTTCTCTTTTTATAAAATTATTACAAATCGCTTACAAATAAT
>JAOTJB010000007.1:20619953-20640486 GCA_027123815.1 Erythroxylum minutifolium | reverse complement strand
ATAGGAGAATATAATTTATCCAACAAAATCACCAAAATCATTTAATTCATGCTTACTAAAAGATTCGGGGCCTAACAGTTTGACTTAATCAAACTCATTAAGTATAAACTCTTAAATTATTATGACAGTCTATGAAATCCCTTTATTTAGGTCTAGAATGTTTATTCTCCTAATGCACACATTATAATTCAACTTTTAGCCCTTCACACAATCCCCGCGATTGAATATATGATTGCCAAGCATAAATCCAACAATTAAGAGTAAAGAGATTTTAACCAAATAATAACAATTAATTCATTATTATTGAAATATCCATCATTAACTATATCCCAACCCTAACTAAGGATTTAAATACTTTTTAAAAAAATCTTAATATAAAAGATACTAAAAAAGAAAAAGTAGAATAAGATATCTTTAATTGTGTCTAACTTTAGGTTGATCTCTTTTTAATTCTTGCTCCCAAGTCTTCTTAAATGTTAAGAAACCTTAAAAGTAAGGTAAATCACAAGGTGGTTGTTACAATATTCCTACAAAAGTCTCCTTTAATTAACCCTAATAAAAGTATTTATAACTAGGTTCATATAACAGAGTCCTAGATTGGGATAAATTATGTTTATATGCATCCTCGAATTGTATGTTATGAGTTTGATACTAGACCAGCTTCCACACCAACATCAATTAGCTAGTCCAATTCCAATCTCTCCATTCAATACGTAATTGGTGATAGTTAGCTAAACCTAGTTTGTAGCTTACAAACAATCAATTAGTGGTAGATTTTATAACATAATTAATTAAAATTTTCTTTATCTTATGTGTATTTATTTAATTAACTAACATATAAGATAAATATACTTTTCAAATAAAATTATAATGAGATTATAATAATAAATTATATATATTATCTCTAAATTATTTCTAGTTATTATTTGTTTAAGATTGGATATTAATGGAGTAAAAAGACTGGCACATGTTGTGTTTCTTCCTTACGAAAGAAGGAATTAATCTCATAAACTAAAGTATAGAGATACTTAAATAAACATGTGGATTCTTATTAGAGAATAAATTTATGGAATTTACATAATTATGAGGATCATAAATAGAACATTACTTGAGTGTTTGTGAACTTTCTCATTATGATGGTTGCATGATTAATCCTTATACTTAAGATTACTAATGTATTTCCTGTGAGAAATACCATCTTTTGATGCTACTTATCAACTATTCTATTTAGAGTTGCTCAATCAATAGTGTTTGGTAATAATTTGAACTATATGAGATAATTGAGTAAGTCAACAAAGGATTTATCAACCTAAAGTAATTAAGGAAAATGTTCTATTATTCATGATTAGTAATGTTTTAAGAAATTCTCTGATAGTCTAGGTCCAACTAAAATATTGGATGACAAAAAGATTAAATTATATTTTATAATCATGTATGTACAAGATAAGTCAGATCACTTTGACGTTCCTAATATTTAGGTAGTCATGACATATTGTTAGATGTCAATATTGATCTGTAATTATATTTTTAATAAGATAATTAAAGATAAATTAAAAAGATTTTAAATTTGTCTAATTCTAATTATGAATTAAAAGTGTAATTTCTAATTATTGTCAACATACTAAGAACTTAATGAGTCACATATAAAAAGAAATTAAAGAGAGAAAATATAGTTATACAAGTGGTTTTCACGTCATCACCTTCTATAATTCTAAACTTTTAATAACTAGATTGTAAATCCAATTTGGAAAATATAGATGCATTGCTTAACCCGTCCGTTAAGTCTTGCATCAACGGAATCAAGTACTTATTCTTTATCATGACTTTAATCAACGCCCAATAATCCACACACATCCATAGGGAGATTCTACAGGGAATTTGGGCATGAGGTTTTGTCCCTAGTTCTAACTCAATACAATGGTCTATGACTCTTCTTAGTGGGAGTTCTTTTGGTAATTTAGAAGGCATTACATCTTTTTAAGACTCCAACAATTATGTTACTACACTCAGAACTTCCATGGACAACCCTTCTTTTACTTCAATCAACATTGTAAGAAATGTTTCCTTACCATGTTTAAGTCATTTTTCCATAACCATAGCTGAAATAAAAGAAGATTTTTGCTTGGCTTTTTCTTGTACACAAATTTGTCCACACTTAATAAACTGAGGCTCTTACTCTTACATGAACATTATTCCACTCAAATGTGGATATACGATAGCCTTGTTCTATCATAAGAAGTCAATTTTGAGAGTCACATCAAAATCATCTAAAGGAATTACCATCATATTGCATTTTCCAGCCCAACCGTCTATCAATAAAGACACATTATATACCATTCCAACTACATCTTTAACTTTGGAATTCACTGTTTTCAGTCTATTTGAACTTTTTCTCACCTTCAATTTGAATTTAGAAACCAATCGATCCATAATAAAAGTTTGTGTAACACCTGTATCAACCATCGCATTGTAGCTGCAAACATCCCACTGATCTACACCTACAAATGCATTAACGAAACATATGTATTGCCTTTCTCTTCTATAAGAGTATTCAGCAATTGGAGAGGGTTAACAAGGGTCACGTCTTCTCCTTCTAGTTCCTCTTCAACTACCATAGCATTAGGCTTTTCTTGCTTCAGACACTCCCTCACATAGTGAGGACCACCACAGATATAACAGCCAGAAGTTTTATATTTCTGACCACTAATAGAAGCACCACCAGTGTTCCCACTCACTTTGGCCTTCTCTTTATCAATCTGTCCATATTTGGATTCACTACATGATTTGCCATATCCCCACTGTTTCTTCTCCTTCTAGTTAGTTTTATCTTTCTAATGAAATGACTTTGAGGTTCCCCTGCCTCCTTGTCTTTATTTGGACACAAATCAATCAGCCTATCTACAGTTGTAATGGCACTATGCAAATCTTACACTCCCTGCCTTCATAATTCAATTTGCGCCCAAGTTTAGAGTCCCAACAGAAAATTGAAGAGTTTGTCTTCTTCAACCATGTTTCAAATGTCCAGCATCAATGAACTGAAATTTTTAACGTGATTCTAAATAGATCTGTCATGTTTCATCTTCCATAAGTTCTCCCATGCCAACCAAGATGTATTGCAAGGCAGAAATTGCTCTTTTAGTTCATGTATGAATGCCTACCATTATCGATTCTTGGTTGTCCAACATTCAGATCATCGTCAATTCTCCCACGCAACCATAATTTGGCATCTCCAACTAAACATATGCTCATTAATCGAACTTTGTTGCAATCCGATGCCCTGGTAGCTTCAAAATATTGCTGCATATCCTCAATGAAAATTTCCATAACTTTTGCATCCCTCGCACCATCAAAATGCTTAGGATCCAGGACTTTCAACCTTATCCACTTGCCACCACCATCCATGGCACCATGGTTCCTGATGAGAGCCAAAGCATCCTCTAACACTCCCATCTATTTGCTTCTACTGAAATTGTATCCACTTGGTAATGGAATGTCTGAATCACCTCCTCCAAGTGATCCAAACGAGCAAACAAATTTTATGTTTCATCTTTTAGAATGGCCCCAATGTCATGTTCCAACCTATCCAACCTTTCCCTAATGGCTTCAAGGTTCTGATTTGCCACCATTGTCATAAACATGGTCTACCAAGTGAAGAAAATATCCCAAAATTCTCTAAACGGTGATCTAATACCAGTTTGTTATAGGGTTGAGTTTGAGTTCAACAAACTCTCAAATTACTATCCTGTAATGCGATCAAATCTACATAATTGATCCAAAAAAAATCACTCCTTCAAAGAGTAACGAAACCAATGTTACCAAGGGAAGGATAGATTAATTCCTCCACTATAAAGGAATGAAAACAGTGTCTGTCTTGGATGTTTTGTAGACAGAAATTTATGAAACACCAAAGAGAAAGGAACCAACGTTAATTGATAAAATAATAGGATATTGCAAAACTTTTGAAGTAATAATACATAACACACATCACACAAGTCTAGAGGGATTACATATCTATACTTCCCAACAGACATTAATGTTTAAAGGACAAAGTCCCTAACAGTTGGGATAGTTACCAACATTTAGACAGTTGGATAATTTATATAACTATCCAATTAATTAAAACGACACACACCAACACCATATATTACATTTGATGACACCATGCAAGGCACAAAGTTTAGATGCCCTTGAAACCATGCAAAGCTTCATGCAACCAACTATGTCATGCCATATCACTAAGGTAAGGAGCCATGCAACCAATGCTCATGCAACACACAAGGGATGTTCACCAACGCAGCTTCACTTCCCATCTTATATTAATTATTTCAAGTCGTAATAACATATAGCTTTGTGATTACATAGCACCGAAGGGACAAAGGAACCGAAGGGACCTTACAGTATCCCTCTAAGCCATGTTTTATGTTGTATGTTCATCTACACACAGTCTATAAGGGACATAAGCTAGCACACGATCATATCTCATATCATATTTAATTAAGAGTTGTATAATCTTTATACCTTTCACTTAAAATCTTCTCTAATTCTTGAACTTGTCTCAAAGCAAAATCTTCACTGTTACCTAAAAACGTAACATAAAGTGAGTGAACTAAGATAATTCAAATATAAAAATATAGCAAAATATTTAAAAAAAACGTGCATTTTTATGCATATCACTCAAGATAATCAAAGAGCCTAAGAAGCTAGTTATACCTATAATTTTTTATCAAGGTATGGATGACAGTAAGTAGTCTTTAAGGAATAGAAAGCCGAGAGATAAAAATGGATTTTTGAGTTCCCAAATGAGTGACAACTTTCTTAATAAAGAAAGATGTGATATAGTTGGAAAGAAATGAGTTCCAAATAAGAAATTTTAACTTAATATTTCTTATTATTTTAATTTTAACTTCAACTTTTCTTTTTTCAAAATATTTAATTAATGTTTTCTTTAAGATAATATAAAATTTTCATATATTTAATTCAAAGTTTAAAAATATAATTACCTTATATTCAAATGGACAAATTTGGATTTTAATTATTTAAAAATTAATGAAATTAAATTTGCTAAATATTAAAATCAATTATAGAATAACACATAAAATCAATTCCTTTGATTTAAATCAATTAAGAATAATTTGATACAATTTAACTCAATTCCCAATTCAAATATTACAAAATATCAAAAATCATACCAAATTAAATTCAAACAATTTAGGTTAAAAACCTAACAATTTAAGTCAAAAACTTAAAGATACAATTTGATTCTAAATTTTTTTAATCAGTTATTTTAGTTTGATTCCAAATATCTTAAATTTGTGTCCAAGTGACTCAATTCCATCAAAAAGTTGTTAACACAAATAATATTTTGAATTAATTATTTGATAATCAAAACTTTAGCAATTAATTGAAAATTTTTAGAACGAAAAGATCTAAAATATTTGACACATTATCCCAATTAAAAAGAAATTGAGAAGAATGATTTGCTACGTGGATACGACGTCGTTATCCCGAATCTACAAGGTTTTTAATTTAAAGCTCACCCTTCCCAAGACCTGAAGGCTGAAGAGCAAAGCAAATCACCAAAAATCGAAAACCTCGCCGGTAACTGGCAGAGATAGATCCACCGATGAGAAACCCGATAATGAAATCCCTAATTTACGTGTTATTAGGTCTCTTGTTGGCGTCATCAGCTTTCGCCGCCATCGATGGTCCCTTCATTCTCGCCAACAAGAAGGCCACTCTTAACCGCCTGAAATCCGGCGTAGAACGCGTCTCCGTCTCCATTGATATCTACAATCAAGGATCTTCGTCAGTCTCACAATTCTTCTCTTGTTTAAATTATGTTCTTTGATCAGATCTGTTATTTTTCTCTAATTTATGCGGTGTTGACTTTTTTCTGTTGCATGTCCTGAATTGTTTTATCTTATAATTTCTGATTATTTTTTTCTTCTGTTTATTTTATTATTGGATCTTTATTTGATTTTTCGCAGTTTCCTTGTTTCATGTTTTTAAATAGGAGCTCATAACGATAGCGGTTTCTTTGTATCTAGGAGGTCAAGAACTGGAGTTACATATGTCGAAAAGTTTAGAACTGTAGAAATCCAACTTTTCTACTTGTGATAGTGTAAAGCAAAAACTGATTAAAGAAATCTTGAGAGATGTGTTTGGGTTGTCCATGTTTCATTTACTAATCACTGGGGAAGATGTAAGTCAGTTATCATCAAATTTTGATCGATGAACATGCTAAATTAGAGCACAGTGATTAAATGGGTAGAGTCTGGGAAGTTAAGATCATTGAGGGTTTCATGCCAAACAGAAATGCGAGACTTTAACAGCAGCGGAGCAATACCCTTACAACCTTAAAATTTTATTTTTAAGGAAGAAACTGAAGCAGGAGATAGCATATAGGGTGATATTAAAAGAGAGTTTTTGGTTTGGTTCAGGAATTGAAATTGCTTGATAAACTGTATTAATGATGTTTACTGCCATAGTCTCGCATGTACTTTAATTCCAAGGGCTATATGAACAGAGAGAAAATAGGTGAGCGGAGAATAAGGACAAGTTGGTAAGGGGGAGAAAGAGTACCACAAAAAACATAGGAAGAAAAAGAAGGAACAAGTAGAGCAGTAGGAGATGGGAAGCCTCAAATTCCTCAAGGCTCTAGACTTTTCCTGTAGAAATGCATCTTTATGCTTGTGTTGTTTATTTATCAGAAAAAGATGTTGACTTGTAAGATCGTTATCTACGGTCATTTATCAACGTACAGTAATTCAGTTTGTTGGGCATACTTCATAAAGAATCAAATAGCACTTTATGACTTTTTACAAATACGAGGGCAATCCAGAAAGTTGTTTTGGGATTATTTTTAACAGTTATAGATCAATTTGGTTCTATATGTTAATGGATTCTTAAAGGTGAAGTGCTTATAGTAGAGATCTCTGAGTAAATTCTTTTCTCATCCATTAGTTATATTTATAATTTATTACCATATATACTCTTAAGAAACTGCACCTTTGGCTCAATAGAATTTGAAAAAACAGGTCTATCCCTTCACCATCGCCCTGCTTTTATTGGATATAGTTTTTATAATTTGCCTACATTTTTGTGTGGGGTGAGATTGTTTCTTGCAGTAAAGTGTTTTGTGTTGTTTTATTTATATCTAAAGGACTGCGTACGATGTAACTCTTGTGGATGATTTCTGGCCTCAAGATCTTTTTGAATTAGTAAGCGGGAACACTTCACAGTCGTGGGAAAGACTTGATGCGTGAGTGCTACTCATTTATGAGGAACTGCTTACTTCTGATCCATTCTTTTGTCTTTCCTTGTAAATCTCTACTTAATTCTTTGCAGTGGTGGTCTCTTGTCACATTCATTTGAATTGGAGGGCAAAGTGAAGGGAGCATTCCAAGGTTCCCCTGCACGAATTACTTTTCGTATCCCCACAAAGGCTGCTTTACAGGTTATGGACCTTAGCCACCATACCTTCATTTTTTCTGCTTCAGCTCATTTTAAATTTACGTCTTTCTCATCTGACTATTATTTGATTCCAGGAGGCATTTTCCACACCCATACTGCCACTAGATGTCCTTGCAGAAATACCTCCTGAGAAGAAGTTTGACTGGGTAAGTTACTCTCTGAAAATATATGTTCTACCATGTCCTTAACTTTTTGGACTAGACTAAAGCTTGTTTCTTTTGTTGTCTTTTCCTGTGGAATCTCTTTGGGTCTGGCAATCTTTTGCAGGCTAAGGTAAGCATGCACTTCTCTCTTCAATCTATGCAGTTGTAAACCTAGTCACCAAATAGATGCAATTATTTTGTAGTTCTTGATTTTTATCTGTGACCATGCGATAGGCTTGGTCTGCCAAACTGAATAACAAATAATAGAACGTTATTATTCCTTGATGGATTGTTAAATATTTTGTTTGTTTGCGAAATTAGTACCATTAGTGATGTTACATGCATTGGTCATATTGGCTGATATTAACTGTTTATCTGACTGCAGAGGCTGTTGGCAAAGTATGGGTCCCTAATCTCTGTGATCTCCATAGTAGGTCTCTTCGTTTACCTGGTTGCTTCCCCATCTAAATCCAGTGCTGCAAAAGGAAGCAAAAAAAAGCGCTGAGACACTATTGCAGTTGTCTGTACCCTTTAAAGACAATACATCAGTGATAATTTCAGGGCATTAGTTGAAAGGTTCTTACCCCAGAAGTGATAACAATTTAAGTTGGAAAATTTGCGTTATGTAGTTTTAGATGAATCAGTTGATTCCTATGCGTAGGGACTAGTTTATCTGCACCGGTATTCATTTTTGCAGCCAACATCAAATTTTGCAGTTCTCTTACTCGTGTGCTACGTGCTTTTGGATAAAATTGTCGACTTGAAAGGCGTTGGGAAAATTGTTACTTATTGCATGAGGTGGGCTAGTAATAAGGAATTTCTAACGGTATGGACAAATTTTCTTCCTTAATGAACACTTTGATCTCTCTTCAATAGGTTCTCTCCCAATTCTCTATGTCTATCTGGTAAAAGTAAAGTTGAAACCAAATTGCTAAGATTGAGACTTTTTGGTTGCTTTTGCAAGTAATTCGTGCATTCACCTGCAAAATATTGCTTCTCTCCTCCTACATCTACAGCCTCTTAGGAGATAACTCCACAGTCGAATACTTCTCTTTTGGCTAAAGTTGATAAAGTAGTCCTGCATCTCTACTTAATCGTTCTGCAAGTAATCAAACTTATGCACAATATTTCTCCATAGGTCCAAAATGTTCACCTGATAATATTCAATTGGTTACTGTATTAATAAATAAATGTTTGTTGAATTAATAGAGCAATCGAGAGTTAATTGAGGCACGATGCGGAAAGAAAAATTAAACGCACTTGACCAACAATCAAAGAGCTTAGGACAAAAATCATCATCAACAGCTGAGGTTTTCCACAATTGAAAAAAGGGTATATCAACTTTGCTTTTATAAGGTCTTCTTGCTGAAAATTCAACCTTAAAAGGATCTAGCTTCACTATATACTAACACACAGTTTGTTACCGATACCATTGCACACACAATTTCACAGAATATATTATAGTCGGAATGTGAAAGTTTAATTTGGAATTTTTTAGAGGATCAGAAACATACAAGACAGGACGTGGCTGCAGCCCGTGTGTATGACGATTCTGCAGTAAAACAGAAGGGCACCGACCCATTGTACAAGCCAAGGTAAATTAGATGTATTATAGGCAATGACTTGAGATTAATTGTATCATATCCTTGTACAAATTGGTTTATAAAAGAATAACATACAGAAACACTGAGAGATGTGCATGAAATATATTTTTCCAAGGCTTCGCAATCCAAAAAAAAAAAAAAACCAAGACTATAATTGTAGCCATCCCAAGCTGGTTGGCATTTCAATGAACACAAGCTACAGCAGGTGCTAACTCATACAAGTGCATGCATGCTGCAATACATAAACAAATGTTAACACTGATGTGCACTTCTAGTTCAACCTAGCATGCCCTTGCTAGAGTCCTGGACTCCAATGCAACCATTACTTGAGATATTGAGATCATGCCTCTCATGCAAGTAAACAAAGAATTCACCTATCAACCTAAAGGTCCAAGAGGTTGTGGTTCAAACTCTCAGAAGAAAACATTAAGAAGGTTTGAAGTTAAAAAAACACGGCGATGCCAAAGTTGATTTTCTCATTGTAACATAATATGTAATCCTCACTATAAGGTTGCACCTTAATTACAAAAGCAATGGGAAAGATGTTGACCTTAAACACGCACACCTTAGAATGATGGAGGCAGGACTTAGCAGTGCAATAGTTTTTCTTATTGTTTTTTTTTTTCCAATAGTCTGCTTTAATCTATTTTCCTTAGTTGACAGTTTTGCTTTTTAGGTAGTTCATTTTAGTCTATTTCCTTTAATTGACAATTTTCCTTGCTGAGAGTAGAATTAAGATAAGTTTATTTTTGTGTTTTTTCCTTTACCTAAGGATTAAATAGCTATTAGGGGAAATATAGCTGATTCCTTTCCTAATAGCATTAATTGGACAAGAATACATAAACTGCACTGTCACTTTAAAAGAGGCAGAAAAGAAAGTTTTCCTACAAATCTGATGCTTTCTTTCTAAAAATGATTCTTAGACTTGAAACCCACTCCTAAATTTTGTTAACTGATTTCTATGAACTTAATGGTGTGATACTAATATTTTGTTTGTTTAAACCCTAGGAGTGATTCTTAACTCTTGGTACAAACTCTATGAATAATTCCTAGATGTATTCCTTTATTTTAGTTTCTATAAATTCTAACTTGCTAAACTACAGCTTATAGGATTCTGTTCCGCAACAAGAAACCTTCTAGGGAAAGTAAACACCGAACTGATTTAAAGTGATGCTCAAGCAGAGTAAGCACAGGGAAGGGGAAAATAATAAACAAAAGAATTGAAAGATTCTTTCCATAAGTACCTTTATAAGTTAAAAAAGTTGCAGCCAAACGGATAAGATATCCCAACTCGAGGAGTATATGACCTTTATAAGTTACGCTTAACAAATCTTTGGAAAGAAAATAGAACTGAGTCTTTTCTACCTTGGTGATGCATGAACATAAAGTATACAAAGGAAAAGATGAGAATACACCTAGTTTAATCCCTAAGTTAAACATAATACAATTAGATGTCTAAACAATAAAATCTCCACGCAAATTTACTTTTCATTGACTATTTTGATATGATGCCTGAGTGTACCCTACCAAATTATGTCTCAAAGTTGAACTTGCAGTTCTAACTTTTTTTGGCTTCTAACAAGTATCAATACTTTATATTCCACGTACAAACTCTTTGTCGACCCAACGATGACAATCCTTGGCATATAGGGAAATCCCAAGGGTCCCCAGGATTTCCCTAGAATTATTATCGTGGTGAAAATTAAGAGAAAATAAGGGTTTTCTTATTCATAATTGTGACGAAATCGATACTAGTGAAGATATGAATGCTAGTGACAGTATTGGTGTGAATGATAATATATGACAAGCAAACCATATTGGTGTAGTAAATGACTTGAACATAAAAGACGCCAATAGGTTACAACTTGTTGCACTAAAATTTTTGCAGCCATACAAGCTTTTCTAAGTTCAAGATTTTTGAAAATTAAAATTGCAACTTGAATAAGAACTCACTTTGCAGTCAACACTATAGATCAACCAAAGGTTAACGGTAACAAGAGTTTAGTTTCTCTCAAACAACTTATATTCCTAAAAATAGGCATCATTCCGCAGAGAAATAGAAATTCATTCAAGTTACACTGATATAAATTTGACGGAGAATATTTTATTGGTTCAAAGAGTACTATAAAAGCAATATCCAATACAAAAGAGAAACAGTGTACATCTACAGTTCAAGTAACTTAAAGTAAGACATTCAAGGGAGTACTGCTTTGAACAGGTATAACAAAACCCAAATGCAAATCTCAAGGCCACCTCCACATTCTAATAATCTCACGCATCTCATAGAACACGCGGTGATCATCATCAGAAATCATCAAAAGTCGCTAATACTAAATAACTATCCTAAATTCAGTTACCAACTAACCTGAATCAAATTACTCATCACTGTCATCATCGTCCTCGTTGTTGGGAAAGTCATTAGCGAGATAAACCCCGGGATGGACTGATCGTCGCCGGGTCCTCGATGGCAAAATATTATCCAAATCGACCTCAGCCAGCGGATCATCCTCCAGCTCACTCCCATCGTCACCATCAAAGTCACTCCCATCATCGCTCGAATCATCATCTTCGTCGTCATCGTCTTCTTCATCATCGTCATCAGTATCGTGGTCTTCAATCATTATCCCCTTCCCCTTCCTGTCCACCGTCACATCTTTTCCATTGACCTCCTCCTCTTCGTCGTCGTCTTCGCCTTCTTCTTCGTGCCCATTTGCCTCCATCTCAGCGTTTTTGATGTTAACTCGGGGTTTCGAAGAATTGAGCCCAGAATTGGTGGTAAAAGACTCTACACTTTGATTCCCGTTCTCTGCCACTTCCGATGGATTATGTTCATGGCCGCTGTTGCCGCTGTTGGTTAAAGATTGAATCTTTTGAGCTTTGATTGAGTGTAAACATTCAAATTCTTCCTCTGACTCTTTGTTTTCACAAATTGGATCGAGTTTGCGCTTGTTAGGCAATGTGAGCTGATCTTGATTCTCGATTTCTTCCATGGATTTGATTCCCAGAGGCTTTTGGATTGGTTAAGGGTTTAATAGGAGACTCTCAGAATTAGGGTTTTGAGAACAAATATTCTTTAAATGTTTCAAATAATGATAGAAGTAACCCTAAGTCAAAATTCGATGCCAGGCCTCCTGCTCATGGATTTAATTGATAAAATAAGCCAAGGTTACAGCGCACGACATTTCATTTGGGAACTTGGAATGATTGGTCGGAATTGGATATCTGTTATAATTTGTAAATGTTAATTGTATCAGATTCGGACGTGTCACTTGATTTCAAAATATTAACTTCTAAAAATAAATTATTTAGAAAAAATATATATTATAATTAAATTTTAGTTAATATACATTAAAAAGACAATAATTATTATAAAAAAGAGTAACACTAACATTATTTTATCGCTAATTACTCTAATATTCCTTATAACTTTTAGTAATTTCATATAATTTTAATCTTCTCTTAGATTATTCCACATTTCAAAATTTTTACTACACTCTCTATATGCTATTGTATATTTAAAAGAGTAAAAAAATTATGATTTTTACATTTTTTATATGAAGCTATAAAAAATTTTAATTATAAAAATTATAAGAAACTATGATGAAATTAATTATAACTTATTATGAATAAAATATAAATTAAATTCAGTTTAAATTAAGAATGTTCAACTTATGAAATTAGTAAAACATAAATCTCAAATTTAACTGAAATTATTATTGAAAGACTTATAGTTATATACACGAGTTTTACGATTGTAAAATTTAGGCATGCACGTAAAATTTCAAAACATATTTTAATTAATAAAATAAGATACAACAAAATTTATTTTCAAGTATTTATAAACAAATATTTTATTAAATAAAGCTAAATTGTATTTAAAATTCATAGTTTTGCTTGATTTTATCAATTATATATTAGAAGTAATAAACTAATCCCTAGCATTAGTTTTGTTGATATGGAGCATAAAATAAGCGAGGTTCATCCTCATCATTGTATAAATGAAATTTTTAATAAACTAATTGTTATGTTTTAATTAAAAACAACAAAAAAATAATTGATCTATATTAGAAACAATTTTACAACTTTAATTTATTAAACATTTTTACTTATTAAAAATTTTCATATTATTTTTCATAGATAAATCACATTAACAAAGTTTACGATAGGAAATGACAATGGATTATATTTGTAACAAACTAAAAGTTTTGATAACTAATCGATATTTTGTACTTCTCGCTACTATTATAAAAAAATTGAATAAGTTTTGAATTTTAATTGTAACTTACCCTTTAAAATATCTGTCATAAGAATTATAGCTCTCTCTCTCGTTCTCACACTAGTTATCTATCCTAGATCCCAAGCTCCTTTACACCTCCTGCTTCCGCCATCTAATGGCTTTTCTCTTTGTTTCGCTTTAACTGATGCACTCTTTCTCCATTAACTACCTATCATTCTTCCTTTCCAGATGTTGGTTGTCAAATGTTTCCTCCTTTTCTTGTTTTCCTTGCTTCATATGCTCTCTGCCTAGTCAAGGATGTTTTGGGGTTCTTATATTTATTATTATTCATACCCTAAACTTATTTTTAGGGAATAACCTTTTGAAACTTTCCCTTTAAGACGTATGTGTCTGTTCCCTTTTTCATTCGTGATAGTTGAAACCATTGATGTTTACCAATTTCTTATCTCTATCGTTCTTTATGAATTCCCCCTTATCCTCTCCTCTTTCCGTCTCCCCAAGCACTCTATCCCTCCTCTTGGTCTAATTAACTAGTTCCTTTTTTGCCCTTATGCCACCTTCTCAACCTGATTTAGTTAAACAGTCTCAATAGTTAATTACTATTTCTCCTCACCTTCTTTAGTTGGTCCTCGATCTTATTTTTTTGGTACCCCTTCTAAACTTGTGGCGAGTCACAAACCTCTAAAGTGGAAGTTTGTACTTAGAGACACATCCTTACCCTCTCCTGTTAAAGAGGGATTCTTATTTGTATCACCTCTATTGGAGGCCTTGAAGGAGGGGGCTAAAGCTTATGCTTAAACCATAGTCACTTCTTTATGGGAAAGAGACAAACTTTCTCCCTCTTTAAGGCTTGGGCTATAAAGCTTTGGAAGCACAAAGGGTTGGTTGAAGTGTTATTAGATGAAGATCATTTACCATAGTCACTTCTTTATGGGAAAGAGACCAACTTTCTCCCTCTTTAAAGCTTGGGCTATAAAGCTTTGGAAGCGTAAAGGGTTGGTTGAAGTGTTATTAGATGAAGATCATTTATTCCTATTTAAGTTTGCTTCCAAAGATAAGGCTTTATCGATTATTGAAGAAGGTCCCTAACACTTTAATAGTTTGCCTATATTCTTGTAAACGTGGAAACCTAGGATCAAGTTGGATGGTATAAAGCAAAAATCCCTTTGTATGTGAATTTTCACTAAATTACTTTAAAGTATTGGTCTATAAGGGGATTAAGCTTGACAGTAAGCTTCTAAGCTATCCAATTTGCATGGTTAAAACCAGTTCCATTAGGAAAAAGGGTTGGTTATGTAAAGGTATACATAAGTATGGATTTGAATAGGGTGTTTGTAACATACCATTTTCATAGAGCATATGCACGAACATACCAGAGAATATTCAAGAATATACCCTCCGAGAATGGCACGTTAGAGCAATCACATTAACTTATTTAAGGCATCACATATATCAGGAGCATTCAAAATGATCAATTCTTCCCATTTCATTCACCAAAAATAAACTTATATAGTTTCATTACAACGCATAATCTATGTATATACATTACGTAACATTTTAGAGTTTAATACTCCACACAAAATGTTTAACATGAAATGGGATGCTAAATTAAAACATTCTAACTAGACTCCTCATATTCAGGTAATCAGACCTTTGAGCTATTCTTTTCTCCAAAATGAAAGTACTAAACTTCTATTATAACACCTTAGTAGTTATAACTTTTCTGAACTTGAAAAACAACGTTGTAATTTTGATGAGTTTGCGAACTTAGTGAGTGAACCATCATTGATGTGTTCACTCAAGTCAAAACACTAAGATAAATTATAATCCAATTCAACAAGTATATCACATCATCTAGTATTGAATAACATATCACATTTTATCATAATTCAATAAGTACATGTACACAAACATTGCATATCACTATTTCAAAACAATTTAATAATTCATCTCAATCATTCATATGATACATGTAAAGTTATATATGCAAATCCACATATGACTCCATTCTTATTTTGCTTTGTTGTAACCTAGTGCCTTTCAACCTAATTTATTTTCCCGTATTCATTGTGGATACCGAGCTCATTTTTGACCCGAACCTGTTGTGCATTCTGAGTTCATGTTATCTAAGCTTGAGGCTTCTTAAAGCTCTTTTCTCACATTAGTCACTTTGGTCACAACTTCTTTAACTGATCATGAATGTCAAATACAATGATATGAATCATCTCACTCATCATTTGCTTTCATTAGTGTAATTGATTATCCAGAATTCACATTCAATTTGAATCAAATAAGCATTTCATGGATAGTCACATAATTAGCAATTGACATTCAATTTAAAAAAATTCCGTATATAGTCCTAAAATATCAAACTCCTCAGACCAACAATGCCTGGAATTATAACAATCATATAAATAAAAATTCAATAACTTAAATTTAACTAAAAATAAATCAATCATAGTAAGAAACATCTAGGTTAACTCACCATATGCTCCAGAAAAGTTATTGCCTTCATGATCCGGCAATGTTTGGATGTTGACGATCACCTTGCGTGTCTATCATCATACAATACACATATAATTCACAATTCACTCAATTATTTAATCAAATGAATATACAATCATACATTTGTATATGTGTCATGTTTCAATGCATGCTCAATTGACTTTGCGGATATGTATTCTTATATATAGATCTTGACTATTTAATTTGTACTTATACACTCTCAGACCATTCAAACATTATATTTTGTATACTAACATTTTGCAATCAGGTTTTTACCTTTAAGTTAGCTTGATTTACTCCAAATTCATCAACCATACTTAACACTTATCCTTGAACATTTTCATGATCAAAAAGCCTCTTATAACACACACACAATTGTTACTTTAAATATGGAATCTCAGCAAGCTTGATCTATACATTCACCAAACTTTTTCCAACAATATATATTCATACATTTACCTAATTCTCATTTATAATTACCCCATGTTCTTCAATGCTCATTCATCTATACCTTATACAAATTACTTATGTCCTTAAGATTATGTTTTCATTAAAAGAACTCATTTATGGTCACAACCCGGACCAGCTGCTCACAGATATTGTCCGCTTTGGGCCTTGGCCTAGCCAAGCCCTCACATTTTTGCTCTTCCCACCCTTGAGAAAACACGTCTATGAGGGAGAGGTTTCTATAGCCTTATAAGACCTACTTTGTTCCCCTCTCCAATCGATATAGGAATCTAACATTCCACTCCCTTGGTAGCCTAGTGTCCTCGCTAGCCCACAAGCCTAGATCCACCCCCTTAGAGGCCCAGTGTCTTTTCTGGCACATCGACTCAAGTACTAGCTCTGATACCATTTGTAACAGCCCGGATAACCCCGCTCATAGATGTTGTCCACTTTGGGCCTTGGCCCAACCAAGCCCTCACTGTTTTGCTCTTCCCACTATTAGGAAAACGCGTCTATGAGGGAGAGATTTCTATAGCCTTATAAGGCCTACTTCGTTCCCCTCTCTAATCAATATGGGAATCTAACATTCCACCCCCTTAGAGGTCCAGCTTCCTCGCTGGCCCACAGGCACGGATGGAGCAAAACCGTAAGGGCTTGGCTGGGCCAAGGCCCAAAGCGGACAATGTCCTTTAAGGTTACTTCATTTCAGGTTAATTTAACTTCCATATTGGTTACACTAAGGCTTACAAAATTATGCTCATTTATGCCATTAACAATCACTTTTTACAAACACACCTACAACCCTAATTTTCCATATTCGAAAACACCTTAATAACACCTATTTTTAGCATTAATTCCTCGTCAATTATACTTCAAATACCAACTTAAATCGTCCATACAATAGCTCATAAACTACTATTTTTGTATATGCAAAAATAGAACAGAAAAGTACCCATTCATTCTCCATTTTCCAATGCATCTTCAACAGCAATTCCACATTCAATCTATCCTTATTAAGTCATAATAAAAATTATGCTACTATATACCATAATATTTCAGCATTTTACTTACTTGATTAGCTTGAATGCCACCTCCAAATGTCAAGCTTGCTTAGCCTCACATGCTTGCAAGAACATTTCAAGAATACTAAGGGAGTAAGATGGTTTTAGCAATGAAAAGAAGAAGACAGCAAAATGTAACAATATTTTGCCTCTAAAGCTATCTTTATGATGGATTTTACATAGGTTTTGGGGTGGTAATGTACAAAATTAGAGTATAAATCCAAAGGTGTGGGTAAGGTGTGAATTTTAGCAGTGAGAGGGAGGAGAAGGAGATAGTACAACAAAAACATTACAAAGGAGCTAAATGTGTTGGTCACATGGTGTAGGATAAGTGTT
Organism: Erythroxylum minutifolium; assembly: GCA_027123815.1. Lineage (NCBI taxonomy): Eukaryota > Viridiplantae > Streptophyta > Magnoliopsida > Malpighiales > Erythroxylaceae > Erythroxylum > Erythroxylum minutifolium. Next base: position 20,622,680 of record JAOTJB010000007.1, on the reverse strand, counting down.
CTTTCATGAAAGACACTTGTCATGTAAATAAGCAAGACACATGTCCTCTTTCTTTGGCTACCAAATGTCACTAAATTCCTAAGCCATTTTTCACTTAATTCTCTAAGCCATTTATTACTCATTTGATAGGCTTAGTCATCCTAAATTTTCACATGCCAACTTATCTTGCTACTTGAAAATTTTCCTAGACTAAACGTGCATATTAATCTATTGATCTTCCAATTGTGACAATTAATTTCAAATTACTAATTGTAGTCCATCAAACCAAAAGACAAGACATTAACAATGCACATTCATATCATAATTATTTTAAACCTTTAATACCTCGGAATATGTCAATTGAGTGCACATACCATTTTTGCAATGTTTTTCAAAATCATAAATCATATATGTATGCTATTATTATGCATATGAATGAAATCATGAAATCATGTTCTATATGCAACTCATGAGGCTCAATAATCTAATATTTTAATCCCTCGATATGGAAATTAGTTATTACAATTCTCTCCTCCTTAAGAAATTTTGTCATCGAAATTCTTACCTGATTGATCAAATAGATGGGGTACTATTTTCTCATGTTCTTCTCAGTCTCCCATGTAACTTCCTCTCTCGAATGGTTTCTCTAAAGGACTTTAACCAAAGGAATTACTCAGTTTCTCAATTGCTTAGTCTGATAGCCAACTATTTTAATCAATTCCTCCACATAACTCAAATTTGTTGCAATCTCAACCTCCTGTACTGGTAATATATGTGTTAGATCAGACTAATATCTTCTGAGCATACTAACATGAAACACATTATGAATCTGAGATATTTCTGTGGTAATACTAATTTGTAAGCCAATGGTCCATCTCTCTTAATAATCTCATAAAGACCAATGTATCTAGGGCTTAACTTTCCCTTTTCATAGAATCTTAGCACTCCTCGCTAGGGCGACACTCTCAAAAACACCCTGTCTCCTACTTGATAATCTATATCCCTCCGGTACTGTTCTGCATAACTCTTTTGCCTGTCTTGATCCTCTTTAATCCTACTACTACTACATATCAATTTTACCTTATCAATGATATCTTGTATCAACTCTATGCTTTTAAGAATCCTTATACTCTTTTCATCCCAGAATAAGGGTGATCAACACTTTCTTCCATATAATGCTTCATATGGAGCCATACTAATACTACCATGATAATGATTATTGTATGCAAATTTAATAAGAGCTACACATTCATCCCATGCTCCTTGAAACTCCAAAACATAAGCTCTAAATATATCCTCTCACTCTGCCTGTCTATTTGAGGATGAAATATTGTACTAAAATTTAACTTTGTACCCAATGCTGCTTGTAAACTACCCCAAAATCTAGAAGTAAATATGGGATCCCAATCAGACACAATAGACACTAGGACCCCATACAACCTCACTATCTCATTTACATATCTCAGAGCTAACTGATCTAGTGTGTTGTTCTCCCTAAAAGGTAAGAAATGAGCCAATTTTGTGAATCTATCTACAATGACCCATATGGCATCATATTGTCTCAAAGTCCTCGACAAACCTATAACAAAATCCATTGTAATCCTTTCCCATTTCCATTCTAGAATAGGTAATGACTGTAACTTCCCAATCGGAGCTTAATGCTCTGCCTTAATTGTTGACATGTTAAACAGGTAGCAATATATTCAGCTAATTGCTTCTTCATCCCGGGCCACCAAAATTGCTGTTTTAGAGTATTATACATCTTGGTAGTACTAGGACGCATAGCATAGGCTGCTATATGTGCTCCCTCCAAAATTTCTTTTCTCAGATCATCAATATCCGATTCAGACAATCTCTGCTTCAACTATAATGTATCATCTCTCAACTCAAACTCAGAACTCGGATTCTGTTTTAACTTCTCTACAATCTTTACCAATTCTGGGTATTTGCTTTGAGTTATTATGATCCTCTTGTGTAATACTGGTCTAAGCTTCAACGTAGATAATAATGTCTCATTTTGTCCCAAACTTAGCTCAAAATTTAGGGCTCTTAGTTGAACTAGGTTTAGTAATCTTGATACTTGAATTTGTGCCACAATGTTATTGGATTTCCTATCTAATGCATCAGCTACAACATTAGCCTTACCTAGATGATACTTTATCGTGTAATCGTAATCCTTAAGCAACTCAGTCCACCTACTTTGTCTCATATTAAGTTCCTTTTGACTCAACAAATATCTCAAACTTTGATGATCTGTAAATATTTGAAACATTTCACCATATAAATAATGTCTCCAAATTTTTAGAGCAAACACTAATGCAGCAAGTTCTAAATCATGAACAGGATACTTAAACTTATGAGGCCTTAACTGTCTCTGTAACACCCCATTACCCTAGGGTACGCACCGAGACGCCCGTAGGTCATTCCGATACATAACCTAAAATAAGGGAGCGCTACGTGCAATCACTACAATACTCCACATGGCATCATATCAATTGAATAAGTAAAGCAATAATTGTAAAATTACAAGATTTTTAAAACCAAATTCTTCCTCTTTTTATTACTCAAAAATCAACAGTTTTATACATCAAATGTACAGTCTGTACATACAGAAACCCTAATACAGATACTATGAAAGAGGAAGAAATACAACAACTATCTAGGTCATCCCAAAATCCAGAAATCCCAGCTGACCGACCTGTGTGCCATGACCTCTCTCGCCAATCTGATCTACACAGTCAGAGAAGT
>JAOTJB010000007.1:20589457-20601788 GCA_027123815.1 Erythroxylum minutifolium | reverse complement strand
TGAGATGTGCTATTCTTATTCCTCTGATTTACCACACTTGGACCCGTTTCTCTGGTCCGACCCGTTCTCTGGAAACGAGATGTTACAGAGAGCCATTCCATGAGATGTGGGAACACTTCAAACTTCTGCTCATTTAGCGTCCACATCATCATTTTCCACTCCACATGCAGAACCAGTTCTTTTATGATGGATTGACACAACAATGTCAGTATATAGTGGACAATGCAACAGAAGGAGCTATGGAAGAGAAGATGGCCGAAGAAACATATGAGATTTTTGAAATGTTAGGGGCCAATTCTCAACAAAAAAGTGTAAGGGGAAGAAGAGTTGGAGTTCATAAAGTGGGCTTGAATCAAGAATTGGCTATGCAGTTAGCTGAGTTGACGAGGCATGTGAAGATGCTAACTACAAGGCTACCCCAAAACCTTCCGAATAAAGAGGTATGTGATATATGTGGAACTTATGGTCATGAAGCTAACGTTTATTCGTATTCTTGTGGGCCTTTTGTAGATGGGGAGGATAAGTGAACTCACTCAACAGTTTTCAACTAAAGGAGTGAAATGATCCATACTCAAACACCTACAATCCTGGTTGGAGAAACTACCCTAATTTTTCATAGAAGACCAATAATCCACTAGTACAGCCCTAACAACAATATCAAAATTTTCAGAGGTCGAATTATTGCAAAGGGAAATCCTTACTTCAAAACCCACCAAGCAAGCCTTCTCTGAAGGAAAGCCTGAATGCATTTATTAAGGTTGCAACTCAAAATCAAGAAATGAATAACAAGAGGTTTGATTCTTTAAAGACATCTGTGAAGAGGGTTGAGATCCAGGTAAGGCAACTCGCAGCTCAATTGCACAACAATCAAAAAAAGGAAGTTGCCTAGTCAACCCGAGCAAGCACAAGCTATAACACCCCACTACCATAAAGTATATACCTGAACATCCAGAGGACACTCCAGAACATATCTTATGATAATGGCATGTTAGAGCAATAACTTTCACTTATATGGCAGTATACAAAATAACAAAATATTTTAAAACTCAACTTCTCATTTCATTTACTAACATAATTTACACTATAGTCATTAGAACAAATATTTACATTGTCAAAACATTTGAGAGTTTTCAACTTTTTATACAAAAGTTCTACATGACAACAGAAAACTATATAAAAATAGTCTACTACTCCTCAAATGTCAATTGACAGACCTTTGAGCCATTTCTTAATCCAAAACGTTCTTCTAGAGTATCTTGCGAACTCAGTGAGTGAACTATCATTGATGAGCTCACTCATGTCAAACATATAAATATCTCACGCATAACCAATTTCACAACATTCCTTATCTCAATAAGACAAAATGAATGTCACATACTTCATATACTCTTTTCAAGCATAATTTGAACATTTATCCCAAACAATCACATTATCCACGAATACAAATATATGGCAATCACTTTATCATCACAATTTCAGAAATGTATTCATAATCATGTATATATATATAAATGCAAATGCATATGAGACTCTACTTTCACTGTCCCATATCCTTTATAGATATTAGGCTCTTTTCAGATACTGTCCAGTACCCATTGTAGATAGTGGGCTTATTAATCACGAAGCCAAACTCTATGTGTAGATTTTGGAGCTTTAAGCTCTTTCAAACTAATTACTCTGGTCACAACGCCTTTATCTGATCATGCATATCAATGTGATGCATCAAATCACAAAATATGTCATCAATAACATTTATTCATGATGTACAGTTAGATTCACATATTCATCGGACCTAAGTCCAGCATTCAACACTTATGTTGAGTATTTAGATATCTTTCAGATTCACATACAAGTAGAACACTTCCAATACATTCCTATATATCAAACTCCTCATACTATAAAAGTCCAGAATTATCACAATCAGCTTATTAACAGTTCAATAAATGGGAGTTAAGCAGAAATAAAATTAATCCTAGTGAGAACATCTAGATTACTCACAATATGCTCTAGATTATACTATTGCTTGGATGATCTGGCAATAACTGAATGATGGTGTTTGACTTGAGTGTCTATAATCATAAAATTACATAATTCACATTACCAATTCGATCAATCAAATACATATTCAATCATGCACATATATATATGCCATATTCAATGCATGCTCAATGACTTTCCCAGGTATGTTTCCTTAATCACAATTCATGATCATTCAAACATCATAGCTTGTACATAGCTAGTTTACAATTAGGTTAATCCCTTAAGTACACTTGATCGTGCTTAATTCATTAACCATACATTTACTAACTCATTTCTAGCATTACAAGTATTCACATAATACTGAATTCTCATTCATTCATTACTAATGCAATATTTATATCCTTTGGAATACATTTGCATTGATATGAACATCTTCATTTCTTAAACACTCCTACAATCCAAACTTAGATACATTAATATCAAACAATCTTTTCTTTAAGGTATAACATTAATTAACATCTTCAACTTATCAAATACTTTAACCAACTTATCAAGCATCAATTTAGGTTTATTTCAAGCCTTAATCAAATCCAAATACACCAAATTAGAGTGACTTGTCCTCATATCATTCAACAATTGTACAAATCAGAAACTAACACCCATAATTGTGACAGAAGCTACTAAATTTGCCCACTATTGTGGAATGGGTGCCATGATCGTGGCGTACCCATTTTCCTGCACTTTTCTAGATTTTCACACCTTGATACCAAATTCAAAACACCTTTATAATAGTCCATTAGTTATACCTCAATTATACACTAAATATACTTCAATTCCTCATCAATATCATCTTCAATTCTAGCTCAAACTTATTCAATTGATAGTTCACAAATCATAGTCTTTCATGCATAAAAAATCAAACCAAAAACTATCATACATGTTCTAATTCTTTCTCAATTCAAGAACACGTTATTAACATCTTTCTTTAGCATAAATTCACCTTCTTTATACATCAAATTCTATTCCAATTCGTCCATGAATTAACCTATAATTCTATGGTTTTCATATACCAAAATCAAGCATAAAAACTTCCAAATTCATTTAACACATTTTCAGAAGATTTCATCATCAACTTCATACGCATTTCATTCCAATTCAAGCATCATTCTTATACTATTAAACATGCCATAAAGATAAAATTGATACTTACTTATTAGGCTTCTAACTCAGCTCAAAATTCTAAATTATACTAGCCTTCCAATCATGCACGATTCATCACAAACTTAAGTGACAATGAGCTAGTTTCAGCAACAAGGTGAAGGTAACAGTCGGCTGGTTTTTCTTGACTATTTTGTGAAAGATTAGCATGTTAATTTCATGTAACACTTTTATTTAGGGGTTAAGAAAATTATAGAGAAAAGTTAGGACAAATTTTGATTAAGAGAGGTAAGGGAAACAATAGAAACATTTCTTGCATTGGCTTAGCTTAGTCACAATGCTAGTTGTCATCCTCCTCCATTAACATTTGTCTTAAGGCATGAAAGCCATGTATCAACTGATTATGCTGTCCTTAATTCACATATTAGGTTTCCATATGTCACCAATTAATTAGTCCACATGTCACTCCAAGATTAGTCCACATGTCACTCCATAATTGGTCTAATTGTCATTTAATTACTAGTCCATTTGTCACCTATTTAACTATGCCAAATGTCACTCAATTATAGGCTTAATAACCCTAATTTTTCATGTATCAATTTATCCTATCACTAGGCATTTGTCCTAGTCCAAATGTATATATTATTTCATTAATCTCCAAATTAATAGCATTTAATTCCAAATCACTAATTGGATTCTAATCAAATCAAAATTCAAGACATAATAATTCATAATTCACATCATGGTCATTTTAAATCTTTCATACCCTGGACATGTCAATTGAGTGCGTATGCTATCTTTGTAATGTGTACAAATTAATTCATGTATGTATGCTAATTTTATGCATGTATATGCAAAGCTCTCACTGTTAATATTCATTCACAATGATTTAGGGTTCTAATCCCTAAGCATGTTCTGAAAATTGGATATTACTTAAGCAATCACTATTTTGAGAAGTGGTAGGGTAATCGATAAAGCATGTTGAGATCCCTTCTAATATTTCTGGTGTAGGTAATCAAGAGGAGGAGAGCCTCCCTAACGAAGAAAGCGAGCAAAATGGAGGAAGCAATGGGCACAATAGCCCTTCAAGTTAGGTTTAAAGAGTGAAAAACTAAGGTATGCAACCAACTACAATGAAGGACCAAGATTGCATAAGGTGACTAATCCTTATAGATCACTAATCCCATATCTGAACCCCTTTAAGGAATCAAAACAAGATAAGCAATTTTTGATCATTATAATATGTTTTTCAAAGTTAATGTTAACATGCCTTTGTTAGATGAAATAAGAAACATTCTAGCTTATGTGAAGTTCTTCTAGGAACTAAGCACCAAGAAATGGAAGTTCAAGCCAAACGAGAAGGTGATAGTTTTAGAGGTTGCAAGTGTGATGCTACAACAACAATTACCCCCTAAATTGAAGGATTCAGGGAGTTTTCTTGTGTAAGTATCAATGGGTAATGGTGATGAGGTTAAGGGTATGCTTGACATTGGGGCAAGTGTAAACCTTATGCCTCAATCTATTTATAAGAAACTGGATCTAGGACAATTAAGACCAACCAATATGTGCCTATAATTAGCTGATAGGTCAATCCATTATCTGAAAGGAATAATGGAAGATGTGTTAGTGAAGGTTGGTAGATTGATTGTTCCTGTAGACTTTATGGTCTTAGACATGGGGGAGGTTAACAGCAAGGGAAGGAGCACCATACTCCTAGGGAGGCCTTTATAGTAACTACTAATACCTTGATTGATGTGAAGAACAGAAAGCTGAACATGATTGTTTTAGGAGAAACAGTAGAATTCTCAATCTTTAATGTTGAACTTGTTCCTATAACTACTATTTATAAAGAATGCTCTCGTGATGATCAGTTTAATCCTGCAGACTTTGATTTTTTGTTGTAGGAAGAAAAGCAAAAGAAGTTGAGCTTGGTGAGGGAGATTGATAACTGTTGTCAATTGTTGGACAACGCAACTATATGAGAGGTTGGAAATTTTTGGAGAAGAAGACTCATGAAGAGAAGGCAACAATGGAATCAATCACTTTGGACAATCCACCTTGAGTGTAATGGTTGAGGTGTCCAACTAAAAGACATTAAAGAAGCGCTAAATGGGAGGCAACTCATATCATTTCTACTTTGTCTTTCAATTTAGTCGTTTGTTATTTCTTTTTGTGAAACTCGACTTAATCTATTTGCTTTGTATGCATAGGCCTTCTTTCTAATCTCTTCTATTTGTCTTCCTCACAGCTTTCTCCACTCCTCAATTTTGGATGCGATGCTTATTTCCATGCTCCACACCGCACCAATGTAGCTACCACCACACTTTCGTATCGTATTTCTTTCCCTGTTCTTTTTATTATTCGTAATGCATAAAGTTTAATTTATTTTAGTCTTTAATGTTTTTCCTTGTTCATTTTATTTTTTGTATTTTATCTTAGACCCCTTTTTTACTTTTTTGTGTCACATTAGGAATAATGTGATGTTTAAGTGGGCGGGAGGGTATTAATTGTGCATTGTCTATTTGTTTTCCAATTTATTATTTAAAGATGCATGATCATTAAATGAATTCAATCGTTATTAGAAATGCATAATATGAGTGAATGAGTATACTTACATGCTTAGACTGATTAGCTTGGATTTCGGTTAAAAGGGCATTAGTTTGTTGTGATAGATGAACAACAATTTTCATTTAGTAAGAACTTGAGCCTTTTTTAAATATTAAACACCAATTTCGAGTATTCTTTGTTGAGAGTGTTCTTTCATGATTAAGGAACTCTAGAACTAGCTTGAAAATACTAGTTGAGATCACACAACCTTATGCAAATGTTGAAATGATGAAGGCAATTAGGATTTACCCCATTAGTTTTAAAAGCCACCATAACATCACCCTTAATGAGCTCCCTTGAGCTTAAATAAAACCTTTTTCTTTCTTTAAACCCAAAATATGAGCCTCGACCTTGACTGTTTATCCGCTTCTTAATTGAGCATTTGAAAAGGTATAATTGGGTTTAGGGAATACATGTAGGAGAATCATAGCTTATAGTTGGCTTTTGAGTTAGGGATGGGTATGGTTGTAGTAATTTTCTCTCCTCTATATTTTTCTTCTCTTAATTTCCTTGTTTTAAATGAATAAATTAATTAATTAAAAAAGAGAAGATAAAAGAAAAGAAAAAAAGAATGGAAAAGAAAAAATGAATTGAAAAGAAACGAAGGAAAGAGAAGATGACCAGAAAATGAAAGGAGAGGAGAGATGTAAAAATAGGGAATGCTAACTTTATTACGTGAGGGGAAAGAATTGAGTGTTTTATTTGTCATTTTTCTCAATAACTTTGGATGCTTAATTAGCTCTGTGGTTTTAAACTACAATTTACCTTTTTCCTCCCCTTAGCTCGACCCCTTTATAAACGAAATAAAGACCTTCAGATTGATGTTTGTGTTTGATATGAGTGGTGGAGATTGGATTAGTAAGCAAGCCTATTGTAGATACCTTACATGAAATGAACGATAAGTGGATATTTTCTACCTTTGAATGCTTGAGAGGATGGAGAGTGGAGTGAGTGTCTATCATACTTATGATGGTTCTTTGAATTGCAATGCTTGTTGATTTTGGCTAAATACGCGAAGAATTGCATATTCATAGAGTATTATGAGTTTCAAGTTCTTAGGTTCTGTTTATTTGAATGATCATTGATATCTTCGGCTATTATTTGGGAAAATTGTTGTTTCCATTGTCTGTTCTTTTATAGTATAGTGCTCTTTGTTATGCTTGAGGATAAGCATAGTTTAAGTGTGGGGGAATTGTTGTGTCTAGTTTCTATTGCTCTTAATTACTTTCATATCTTGATTTTGGTTATAAAATCCTTATGTTTTGATCTTACTGTGAGATGAATTGAGAGAAAATGGTGTGAATATTGTATGAACGTTAATTTGATTATCTTGTGAATGATGCATGGAAATTAGAAGAATTTTGCATGAAAATGGGTGTGACACGTTAATTGCATGTCACATACATTAATTCCAATTAATTCCATGAAGACAAACACGTTAATTCCATACACACACACATGGTTTAATGTACACACAAAAGTTCATTCCATGCATATACAAATGTTCACTCCATGCACACACACATGTTCATTTTTCCAGATGCAACATTCTTATCTCACCATGCATGCTTCATGTTAATTCCATTCTCATAGCCATGCACACACGATCATACTCCAAACAACATGCATAAATATATATGTTTAATCATTCACATTAATTGCATGAAACGCCAGCTATCATTCTCCCATTTTTCCAACTGCTAAGTCCACAGTTCTCTTCATCACCATGCATGCTTAATGTTCTTCTTATCCAGCCATGTTTCACCAGCTTTTTCAATCCAACACCGTGTATGGTATTTAACATGCATAGGTGTGACATATAAGTCACACCCATGATTTACTTCACTCCGGTGAAATGTTTTAATTTTCATTCATAGGTTTAACATGTGTCAGTTTAGACATTCAAGCACGAAACCCTAGACCTAAAGATAGTCTACAAAAGGAATGTTAAGGAGGGATAATGGTGATCTTTGACTAAAAGGACATTGTTCCTTTTATTCACACACCACCAAAGGATGGAAACTCATTCGAGTATAACAGAGAGATAGAGAGAGAGAACAGAGAAATAGAGAAAGGAAATAGAGTGAGTTGGGAAGAAGAGCAAAACAATAAAGAGGTGGAATCTTGAGGGAGGCCGAAAGTGAGAGTTGAAGTTGAATCCCATTCAACCTGAGTGAACATTCTTCTGGGTGAGAAGCTAAAGCAGAAGGCAAAAACCAATGCTGGAAGCCTGAAAGGAACTGGAGATCTCCGTAACTCTTCATCCGATGATTTGTTTGCCTATTATATTCCTCATTTATTGCTTTACTTCTTTCATTTTACTATCTGGTATTAACTAATTTATACTCTTATTAGTTTAGCTAACTACTGTTATTTGTTTTCTTTTGATAGCCATTCGGTATTCACTGTTTTATTATTGCTTTAATACTTTTGTTGATAGTAACATGCGATTAAAATGTTTAATGATGATGAATGTTGTGATATCTGTGATGGGCTAATCTCTTTTCTTGAGAATTAATGTAGCTATTTAGTTGAATATACATGACTGGGTTACGAATATGTTATCATATTTATTGTTGTGATTTCTGAACTAAATGGATGTAATAGAATAACCAAATTTTGCATTATTTTAGTATTAAATGATGATTTGAGAGATGAAGTTTAATATTGATCAATAAACTATGGACACTTAGGTTAAGAACTAGAAATATATTAACTTAAGTGGTAATTAGTAGTCAAGTTTTCATAATTAATTCAAATAATAACTTGTTGAATACGAAAATTAGACTAGTTCATTATTCGAATCGATTTAAAACCCAACTATTAATTTTAGTAAGACAACAATCCAATTATTTTCTCTTAATCATGTATAGGAGATTAAATTAGAGAAATTAATTCTCAAGAGTTTTTCCACTTCGATTAATCCATTTGTCTTTGCTCCCAATTGATTCCATCTATTTTTCAATTTAATTTCTTACTTTTCCTTAAAAGCTTTCACTCAACAATCGGGATATAATTTCTAGGACTGTATTGTTTTTATTTTTATTTTTAATTTAAACTTAATTTAAGTTGACCGATTTCACCTCCTTAAGAGACGACCCTGGGTTATCAACTAGAACTATCTCATATACTTGCGAGTAGGATAGCCTCGGTCTTTTTAGAACTTTTTGGGCATAACAACCACTTCACAATCATTTCATATGTGATTAAGTATTGAAGGCAAAGGAAAATAATGGTTTAACTTTTTATATTATCTAGTTTTGCATGCCAATAATCCATATTATAGAATGAACTATTGAGGTTAAAGGGCAACATCAAGGAACCATGGATCATGTAAGGGATTTTAAATGCATAACTTATGCATTAAAATCTGAAGGTTCCAAATGTGTAAGTAAGCCTTGTAAAGAATTGAGCTTTGTTAACCTGGAGATGGTGGATCTCAAATCTAATGGTAGTTTCTTCATATAGAGTAATAAAAAGGAGGGGTCTTGGTTCATAAGGAAAAAATTGGATAAGACAGTTGCTAACTTGGAGTGGACTTAGGAATTTCAAGGTTATAGAGATTACTACAACAAACCTTTTTACTTTAATTACTTTTTAATAGAGATACATGATCTTCATGATGGCTTCAAATGTGCTTTCCCTTTTAGGTTTTTAGATTTCCTATGCAATATTGAAGGAAAGTAAGAGGCATTAGAGGAGGGGCTTAAGGTGAAGGTCTACGGTTTTGCCTTTTACAAATTCTATAAGATGTTGATGAGTATTAAGCTAGAGCTAAAGAAATTGCTTAGATCACAATTTGAGACTATAAAAGCTGATAAAGAAGCTCGAAAGAAAATATCTTTTTGCTAGATGGACGTTTACAAGTACTTCTTAAGTCCTGTATTGCTCAAGATTTTTCTCTTTCAATGTATAATAAAGCTTTGGATGCTCATTCTTCATTAATTTCCTAAAAATCAAAAGTTCATTAAATCAAGGAAGGAGACTGCAACACCAACTTCTTTTATCAATCCTTAGTAATAAGGAGATTAAGGAATAGAATAACTAAATTATGGATCGAAGTAGGTGCTTTAATTTGCAATCATAAGAAGCTTCTGTCACTTGCTATTATTTGCTTCAAGGACATAGGAACTCCTTCAGGTTAATCCCTCAATTGATTCAATTAGTTCCTTATTCCCTAACTAATTATCTTTATAGAAAATTGAACTTCTATCTAGGCCCTTTACTATTGATGATATTAAGAGTGGTTTTTAAGCTTAATCCTAACAAAGCCCTAGGCCATAATGGCTTTAATGCTTACTTCTTTCAAAGTCTTGAAATTTTAAAAATATTAGCAAAGAGACATATCCTTAGCAATCCAAAGGTAAGATTAATGCTTAACTTAGATTCTTCCTAACGAGGTTGTCAACTCAACTTGTTGGGGGAGGAATGTTAACCTATTAAAATCTTTAGGCATATTTGGCATCGAATAATGACTCTTGCTACTTGTTAGCCAAGACATTAATGTATAATGGTAGCATGCCAAAAAAGGAAAATCAAAAACTCTATTATGTCTAATATAAGGTGGATACTTAAACTGATTAGGTTTTGATAGTTTATCTTTAGTAGTTATGTGGAGGTGTCACTTGGCAATTCAACAAGTATTTGATCTTAGAAAAATCCTACACAACCTTGGCAAGACATTGATAATGTTATAATGACTATGTACAATTTAAAATTCACTTAGTTTTATGGTGAACTAACTCAGTGGCAATTATCTAATAATTTCTTAATAGTTATATCTAAATTTTCTTTTTTTTAAATGTTGTTTGAATAAACAAATAATAGTTTTCTTGATCCAAAACACTTAATTGTATAATATGATAGTAACAACATATGTACCTAAAATAGGACAATTCAACTACTTGTAACTATCTTTATTACCTTATTACAAATATGAACATGAAGTTGAACAAAAAAGAAATTGTGTAAGCTCTAACTAAATGTTGTAAGTCATTCTTTAACATTAATGTAAGTAAATTGCCATAATTTACTTTGTATTTTCTTTCGTATTTTCTTTCATACTATGTGAAACAATCCTTAAGATATATTGCATAAGACGTGTTCAATGAAATTTTTTTGAATAACCTTATTGACTAACTTGGTTGTCATTACATCAAATTTAAATGTGAAAATATAACTTTAGTTTAGATCGTATGACACGTCCCAAGGTCTAATTGAATTTATGTTTATAATTTAGTAACACTTATTTATGTTAAAATATTTAAACCTTACTTTTATCGTTGTGGAGTTAGCAACCAAATGAACATTTTACTCTTTGGAAGACATACCTAGTAACTAACATGAATGATACAGATGGCAATAAAAATATAACTACCCTAACAAGACTACAATTAATGATTTCATTCTTTATAATAATGAACTCAATAAAATAAATTCTTTTATGATAAATAAAAATAATGGACAATATAGCCGTGTCATTTATTTAGATAACTCTTACTAGATCATTTTGCTTAATTCCTAAGAACCAGACATCCACAAAGTTTAGGTCAATGAACAACTTGGGTTTGGATGACTTATATTAGTATTTGTGGTTTTGTGAAACAACTAAACTTTTGATGTAAAAGTTGACATATTAAGGATGGAGATGACTTTACTTTGTACCAAAGTAGTAATTTTTAAAATCAAAGATGTTATTTACATCACAATATATTACTAAAGGTTCAAATAAGTTCTACCAATTATATTTTATACCATTTTAGCTCATGTCTAAAAAGCTCATTTCCAAAACAACCTAGTTACTAAGAACCTAGTTATTAAGAACTAATAAAATGTAACTTTATTAGGATGCAATATGTTATTAGTATTAAAAATATTAAACTGTAACAAAATATTATAAATAACATTAACATATTTTGATAAACATTAAGATGAAGACCTTTAGTTCAAATTCTAAAGCTTTGTAAAATTTTCCATCTCTAGTTTACTTATTTTGAATTAGTAAAAATAATCTGATAAATAATATTCATTTTGGATGTTTCAAAGTCTTAGATATATAATTTTTTTAAAAAAAGTCTTAGATATATAATAAGAGCTTGATGCGCTGTTATAAATACCGGTACATACTGTATCGGACAAAAACTGGTACGAAATTATAAGTTGTGGTACCGGATTTAAATATCGGTCGGTACCGGCCGGTACTGGCCGTATTCAAAATACCAGCCAAATACTGGCCGGTACCGAAAATTTTAAAAAATTGGGGAACCTTTTTGCAAAAATTTCAAAATTTTTAAAAATCTCCCTCTCTTCCTCCTACCTCTTTTTCCTCCCTTTTTTTCATAGTTAGTTATTTTATTTATTTCAACTTTTATAATTATTGTGAATTTTTTAATTTTTTAATAATAATAAATATTTTTATTACTAATAATAATAATAAATTAAATAAAACTTAAAAATAAATTATTTTAATATTTTATATAATATTTATTAATAAATTATTAATAAAAATATCTTATTTTTAAAAATAAATAATTTAAAAATTATTATTTATAAACTAATATTATTTTATATATTTTTAATTATTAAA
>JAOTJB010000007.1:20570090-20582610 GCA_027123815.1 Erythroxylum minutifolium | reverse complement strand
TCCTAACTAACTCTGACATCATTCTCTCCATTCCTCACAGCCCCCTCTTTCTTTCTTCGTGAGTACACTCTCCATATCCTAGGCTTAGTATTATTATTATCATTGGCCCTAACAGATTTGAGCTTTTCAGTTTTTGTTTTATTATTCTGGATTCTGTGGTTCTGCTTGATTTATGTATCTAGTCTCTTTCAGGTTCCCAGGTCCTCCAAGAAATTACATGAGGACAATGAATATGCTCTGTACACTGTGACCTTATTTCGTCGTGTTGCAGACAACTTTCGAACAAGTGCACGTGAAAAGGGATTCCAAGTGAGTGCAACAAATTGACCTTGCTATCGTATCCATATAATTGTTAATAAAAAATACCCGCAAATTAAAATCTGCGCTTGACCAAAAAATGCTGTCTGCCATTTCATTTGGAATGTTTGTTAAGTGCTTGATTAGATTCACAAGTTTAACTCAATTGTATTTTTTATTTGTCCCATATTTCACTCAATTGAATCTCCAATTTAAGTTTTCTTATCTTTTTGGTTTGACCCAGATTCGTGATTTTGAATATAGTCCAGAAGCACAAGAGACTAGAAAACAAGATTTAGAAAGGTTGATGCAAGATCAAGATAGTTTTAGAAGCTCTCTTTTGCAATGGTGCTATACCAGTTATGGAGAGGTAATTTCATTATCCATTTTTCTTGTTGAATTTTCTCCAAGTTTTCACAAAGTCGGATAGATTTAATTCTGCTTATGAAAGCTAGGGATTAAGGATCAGAGTAAATGATGGTTTAGACTGAGGAATTGGTTTGAATACAGTGAGATTGACCTCCGGTTGAGGAAAGAATTGCAGCTAGGCTGTTCAAATTGCAAGTCTGGATTTAATTGATACATATTGGCATTAGAATGCATATATGTTTTTATATCAATAATCAGTAATAGCTAGTCAAGTGTTTTACCTTTGTTTATAGGATGTTATTACTAGCCAGCTTTGACTTGTAAAGGCCCATAAAACTGCCGTACTCTCCCTCAGCAAGAGAGGCCCCGATCCTGCCATCTCTGTCAAAATAACTAAGAAATACAAGTACAAAATTTACTGTTTGTTGTTTCATGCCATAAATAAGCTGGATATTGAGGGATTTGGCAGATATATGAAGCTTTGTTGACAGCAATTGAGATGTAAATGAGGGATCTTGTGAAAAATAAAATGAAGAGGGGTTGGAATAAGTGTGCTAGCCACTTATTCTCGAAGCGTCCTTTCTTATTAGAGCAAACTGCCCATCGTCGAGTTTTGTAAATAAATCCATTATGTGTACTTTCACATAACTTCAACTTCTTCAGTATTCTTTTATGACTAGCGGTTTCTTGAGTATTCTTTTATGAACAGTCTTGCAATGGGCAATGTTAATAGCCCCAAGGTAACAATTGCCAAGGCTCCTAGAAGGTGTATATATTTTTCTCTTCCTTGTCTGTTCTTGTGTCATGAAGGTATGCATACTTGGTTTCCACAACAAACTTAAATCCAGTTGAATAGACCCATGGCTACAGTGCTTAGAGGTTCTGCTAATTCAGTCATTCCTATATCCTTTACAATAGAGATCAAGCTTTGGGTTTTCCCTGATAGATATCAGTTGGCCATACGCTTTATCTGTCAAATTTTTTAATGTCATACATTAATGTTAAATAAGTTTATTTGCTTGCAGGTTTTCAGCTCCTGGATGCACTTCTGTGCTGTACGTATTTTTGCAGAGAGCATTCTAAGATATGGATTGCCACCATCTTTCTTGGTAAATATTTCATATGCTTTGTTTGATGCATTGGGTCAAGTATCTATTCCTTACTAAGCATTATCTATTTGGCGTGTTTAGGCTTGTGTCTTATCTCCTTCTGTTAAAAGCGAGAAGAAAGTTCGAACTATTCTTGAAGGACTGTGTGAAAGTGCAAACAGGTTAGCCTGCATGGTATTCATTTGGTTTAGTTCATAGATTTACCGTACATCATTTAAAAATTGTAGGAAGATGGAATGAATTATAAAGAACGTCTGCTGTCCCTCTTTACTCGTGAAGAAGTTGGAGAACATATATCTATTTTCCAAAATTTTGAGGAACTCTGTTGCTCTGATGAGGAGCTGTGCTATTCCTGATGGGAAGTAAATGTTTGGAAGGTTGCTGAATGAACATGGTTTTCAGAAATGCTAAAGATGTATTCTACTGCTTAGAAACAATTTACTTGAGTGGGGAATAAAAAAGAAAAAAACCTCATCGATCTCTAGGCTTTATAAGCTGTGAAAGTACAAATTATTCTCATGGCAATTATTTTCTTGTGTTTCAATCACATGTACTTTGGCATTGTATTTGCGTCTGAGGAGATCTTGTGCACGACACCATGTTCGAAATGTTATTTTGTGAATCTCGACATAGTTTATCCTTTTGCCCGTTATGACGATCTTCCCTGTTGTGCAGCACATACTGGAAGTCTGAAGATGAAACAGGAGGGGGGTTGGGAGGCTTGGGAGGTGATGCTGATGCCCATCCTTATGTTTCTTTCACAATTAATCTTGTTTAAATCATGTGTGGCTCTGCTCCTTGTCTATGTCGAGCTCCAAGGATTCCTTTAGACAGCAATAAACTCACAGGATTGGCAATGCTGTATATTAGCCTCCATAGTTTGATTCGTTGGTTTATTTTTAATCAGAGTTTGTGCAATCAAGTGGGATTTGGCTTCATTTATGAAGGAGCAAAACTTGCGGGGAAGATCAAGTAATTCTGTATTTGTACTCTCAGCTTCTATATTTATGTTTTCAGAACTGCTCGACCTTTATGGAGCTTGTAGTTATTTGCTTGATGGAATCTTGTGAATGTACTTGCTTGCACGTTGCATTTAATTGGAATATCCCATTATCTGGATTAAATAGTTGGATCAGTGAACTAATTATAGCTATCAGTGAGCAAGGGAGTTTTTATGCTCAATTTAAAGAAATAATGCGGGTTAGTGTCCAGGCAATAACATAATACTACAATGTTCATATCTTCAGTATCGTACCAGTTATGAATACTAGTCACTACCGACTATTTTATTGGATAAGATTTATAAATTTTAAAATCTTTCACACTAACCGTAACTTCCTTTGGTATCAAATTCAACCCTACCCATTGCCTCACTCAAATCTCTTTTTAATTTTTCGTTCATATCAGCTCTCCATTGTCAGAGATGCTCCAATCTCCAGTTTCTCCGAGTTTTCGATAGCGTGACACCATTGAAGGATTGGTGGTGTCGCAAAAATTCATGGGATCGTTACGTAAATTGTTGAGAGATAGATAATGAAGCTTTACACATAATTTTGTAACTTAAAACTGGCAACTTTAATGATATTTGTACATAGATAATGTATTTGAGTTTTGATTCTGACACATATTTGAATATTAAGGATAAAAAAAGATGGAAATTTTTGAAGTTTATTGTGAGAGAAATTCTGTAAATCATGTATGTTTGACAAATTGAGAGTAGCTTTAGATAATCCTTAACGATTTGTTTGGTCAATAGTGCGCATATAAATGGAACTTCTAAGATTTACCTTTTCGTATTATCATTTATGAGGATATACTTGACGTAACATGAGATTGTGAATGGTTAAGTAATCATTTTTGTCTTTCTATTTTTTTTACAATAAAAATATTTTTGTAACGTGCATTACCAAAAGAATGATGTAAGATGTAAAAAATTATTGTATGTCTTTTTTATATGAAGTATTTGTAGATGATTAATCTTCTTTTACTATTGAATTTTTATAGCAAAGTAATGATTTTACATATCAAACTTTATTTTTATATGAAGTTATTGATTTAATTTTGACATATGTCTTTGTTTATTTTTATAGATAAACGGAGAAAAGTTAATGTACTCTTGATAATTAAATTTTTTTAAGAAGATTCGAGATCTAACTTGGGTTTATGCTAGATTAGTTCTTGGTATAAAAAACTATACTATTTGTTTGTATTGCAACAAATATTTGAAAGATGAGAGAATCACTAAATTAAAGGAGCATTTAGATGAGATCAAAGGTAATATAGAGCCTTGTAAGAAAGATAGCTGTGATGTGAAATCACATATGAAAACTTTGCTCAAAAAGTATTAGAATAAGAAAGACAAGGCAAAGTTGAACAACGAAATTGGTAGTGAAATTTCTTTTTACAGTGTTAGGATGATTCTAACAATGTTGAAGGCATTATTCATACCCAATTTAAGGCACCTGATACAAGGAAGAGAAGAGCAAAGGTGCCTAACTTTTTGATCCATGAACAATTTGTAAAGCTTAAGCTTCAATTTATAGTGCCTTACAATCTAAACAAGTAACTCATGATATGTATATGACAATGGCTCGATGATGTTATGATATAGTTGTATTATTCAATGTTGCTCAATCTTATTATTACCAGCCTATAGTGAATGTTATCGTCTCTTACAGTTTACGATATAAAGCTCCTTCAATTAATGACAACAAAAGTAATCTTTTGAGTAGCTTTGTTTTTAAAATAAAAAGTTAATTGGATGAAAGAAGAATGACTTAGGCAACTTATGGTTATTCAATCATATATGTTGGTTTGAAAAATAGAAGACATGAGCTTACCAATTTTTTTGGTTTATTTTGCTAAGAGAACAATATTTTTGAAGTCCACTAATACATTTGACCTTGTAAAAAATGTTGATATATTGTTTAAGATATTTGATGAAGGTGTAAATGAAACTAAGTCTGAAACATTGTACAGTTCATCACTGAAGATTATTATGCTTATAAACAATTGGAAAAAGGTTATAAAGCAAGTATAATTCTTTTTATTGTACTTAAGAAAAAGGTTACAAAACATTGTACAATTGATCATTAGAAATGATTATGCTTATAAGCATAGATCTATAACAACAACACCAATAATACCCAGTTACAATCCCACTAAACCATGAGATCTGGGGAGGTCTAGTAGTACGTAGTCTTGCCCCTACCTAGTAGAGAGGATATTTTCGACAGATCTACATGAAATGCAAAATAATGATAATAGAAAATATAAATAAATACATATAAATAAAAATATAAAAATATATAATGTAATACATAATATAGTATATATAAAACATGGTAAAGATTAACAATAAAAGATAATATAAGTAAATAAATATATAAACCAGAAAAAAGACAAATATAAGAATAAATCAAACCAACCATTACAAGAAAGTAATTAGGCTAAGTAAAAAACTGTTTAAGCTAAATAACTAGGAGGTAAGTACTATATAATCAAAATTATAAGGCTAATTATAAGATGAAAAACTCAGAGGAAAATATTTAAAAGACCTAAAATAACGAAAATGACCTCTTTAAGAGAGATCTTTATTCGTATTCTAGTACGCCAAAATTTTTTATTACTGGCCATATCCTCTATAAGTTTTGACAGGATTATATCATTCTTGATCACTATCCTCCAATTCTTTTTAGGCTTTTTTTTCTCTTACAATCTCTAAGTACTATTTTCTTGCATCTTTTAAGTGAAGTATCTGAATGTCTCCTTTTAACACTTATAAGCATTGACCTAATATTTAAAAAAAAAAGAGATGCTAGATACTTTCCTATTATTAATGAAATTTTGCAAAAGCAAAGAAGAAAAGTGATTAAGTTCATCTTTAATCGAGTATGAGTTCTAAATATGATGAGCAAATGTTTAACTAATGGTAGGAATTTGTGTCATCATATCATTATGAGATTTGCAATTAATTTTTTAGCACTTCAACATTTTATTCTAATATTGAAGGAGTTGAGACAAATTTTTACAAGTGATAAATGAGTTGTATCTCAATATGTTAGGTTTAATGTTAGAATAGAGGTTTCTAGAATTATACTTAAAGATAATGAATTTTAATCTCAATGTTAATTTGTCACCCGAATTATTGAGTCATCAGTAAGAGTACTTTGTCTAGCTGATAATGATAAAAAGGAAACAATTAATTATTTTTATAATGCCATGGAGAGGCGGAGGAAACAATCAAGACCAATATAAAAAATAAGTCTTCTTTATATATACTTTTTTTATGGACATAATGAAAGATATGAAAAATAAATTTACTCTTTATTGTTTGCTATTAGGATGATTTTTTTTAGTCTTGATGTCTAATTTAGATTAAATTTTACAAAGAAAACTGAAGCTAATTAGTAGAATATTATTAACTATCACAAAATTATTTTATATGAGATGATGCAAGGTTCCTTTTAGCTCGCAAATACAGGAATACATGGCTGCATACAGTGATTTTAGGATGCTTATTGCAATTTTTTAAAGATAAAAATTATATATTTCTTCACTTTTGTACTTGATTAAATCACTTTATTTTGTTTATAAGGTTAATTGTAGTTATGGTTTAAATATGAAATATATGAAAACTAATATTATTGGAAATAAAAATTCAATACGATTTTTTGAGATAAAATTAGTGTAAAATTAAAAATTATATAATACAATATATTAAGAGACTATTTTGCAAAATTTCATTTGAAACAGTATTCAATATTAACTGATAGTATACTATACGAGAACTAAATCTAATACTAAATTTGATATAGTATTCAAGTAGTCATTAGTATATTACTAATACTAAAGAGTTTTAGAAGATATTGTCTCTGTCGAAGTATGATAATATCATAAATTTGCTTGATTTACTGGTTAATTGAAATATATTTGTAATTTCTGAAACTTTCATTTAATTTTAATTTGCAATATTAAACTTTCTTTTTTATTTCTACTATTTGGGAATAACAAGAGCCTTATCAATTATTGCAATCAATATACATTAACATTCTTTGCATGTTCTAAACAGCTTTGCACTAAGAGACTGTCATTTAACCCTGCAATCTTCTATTGTATATAGTTATACAGATATTACAAGGTTCTGGGTTAAGTCTTACGGCAATTTTATAATATGACGTTTAACATTAATCTGGTGGAAATCTAATCTCTTATTTACATAGTTGTAGTTAAAAATAATTAGTAAAATGTACGAAAGGTTCTTATCCCTTATTTAAACTTTAATTTTCTTCATTGTTCAGTTCACTATCTTTTGCTTATTTTTATTAAGATAAAATTGATTGTACAGAAAGTTTTCTTCTAATGAAAATCTTATTCTTTTAGGTTTCAACTATTCATATTTGACCCTTTAAGATTAAACATAAATATAGTTTTCATTTTGAATTTCTAAATTATATTTATACCAAACTTTCAAGATAATAAGGGAAGAATATTTTTATTTTTAATGTTGTTCTAAATATCAAAATTTTAAATACTTTGGAGATTTTAAATCCTTATTGCACCTGCTCGACCTCCTAATGAGAGGTGAGCTAAAATGATCAGTTGAGCATATAAACAAAGCAAATCTACACAGCAAATTAGTCCAAGATTCCTATGAAGTGGGAGCTGCAGTGTGGACAATCTCAACGTAAGACAAGGACTAATACCCATGCATGCATGTACCAATGTATGTCAGCCGACGCGAGGGAAAGGCCGAACATAGCGTATCCCCACACGTGCGCATTGTTATTTTGTTTGAATCCACATAGTTCCAATTAATAATAGCAAAAATTTTCAGCAGCGGGACCATAAGACCAAAACCATTTTCCCAATAACAAAATTAGTCAGCCGATGACAAAAAATTTGACAAGATTTCTGGATGTAAAAACAATCTCTGCTAGCTCCAGGGTCGCTTTAGCAGCTCAAATCCTCTGTTATTGTCCTATCAACTTCTCTCAAAAAAAGAAATTCCTGCCGATCCTTCATCGTTTAAACCTTTGCAAGCTCGGCTGCCGCAGCAGGGCCAGGAGTGACACCACCAGTGGTTGGCCTGAAAACTCAAAAGAAATTCAATTTAATAACTAAGCACAGAAAAGAGTTAAGTGTAATGCAGACGATCAAAGTACTCACAGTCCCACAAAGACTTTGAATGCGTCATATATACCCCACTGGGCTCCGGTAAGAGTACCAATCATGACAATACGTAGTGGAAGTCCTCGGGTAAAGAGGCCCCATAAACCCATCTTCTTCACAGCCTGCAAAATCAAATCGAAGTTAAAAAAGCGTAGACAGAAAACAAAACAATGAATATTGCAGAAATTATACT
Source organism: Erythroxylum minutifolium (assembly GCA_027123815.1). NCBI lineage: Eukaryota > Viridiplantae > Streptophyta > Magnoliopsida > Malpighiales > Erythroxylaceae > Erythroxylum > Erythroxylum minutifolium. The sequence goes on along the minus strand of JAOTJB010000007.1, from coordinate 20,574,471 downwards.
AAAAGGGGGACTCACATCACCAACAGTAGCCCCTTTAGCATTATTGAGGAACGAAACAAGATTATCAGCAGGATGAGACACAATAGCACAAAAAACTCCAGCAACATATCCACCAGCAAAGCTCACTCCAAGCTGCAGCGGTTTGCTGCACTGGTCCTTTGGTGTTGGGATAGCATGCTTGTAAATCAACTCAACAATAGTCTCAAAAGACGCAAATTTCATCATAGTATCTGCAGAAAAGACAATCAATACCAAGAATCCCTATCCCTACCAGACATTCCAGCGATGTAACAATAAATATTAAATCATGGGACAAACGCCTAAATATTTAAATCGACCTAAACAAATTCCCATCACAACAAGTACCCTTTGCTCACAAAATGTGCTGAAAGGACTACGTTGAACATAGCTAGACTGCAGATTCAGTAAACATGATTCCACACTGGTGTAGGACCCAAAAAAATGATAGTAATATTGTAAAATACATTTTCTCTGTTACAAAACTAGCTTGGAAGGTCTATTCAAAGTCTACTTCACACCAGACTTTCCCAAGAATCAGGAAAAGGAAAAACCAAAACTAGTCGAATGAAGTGCACCACTATCAGAAAATAACAGTCTCTACTGCAAACTCTCTTAAACAGAACAATTAGTCAAACCCTCCTTAAAACTCTTCTAAGTCATCCCCATCACACCAAATGAAAAAATTCACAATAACTTGACAAAAATAATGCATAAAAGTATAACAGGAATCGTGTTTGCTATATATTGAGCTTAAAACGGGCACATAAGGGAAAAATGAGAAAAGGAAATAGACTGGGTCTGTATGAAGGGGACAAATATGTTATTAACCAATTTTTTTCATTAAAGAAAGCATTTCTCAAGAACCCTAAGGAGAAAATAAATGCATGCTAATACAATCATTCAATAACGAACATAAAAGTAGAAGAGATAATTGACTTACACGGGATTTGACGTCCCCACAAAGGTACAAGCCCCTTGTACAACCTAGAACAACATGGAGACATAGTTAACAATGCAGCTTAAAGGATGTTAGCGAAAGAAAACAGTAACAAATTTGTTAAACATACCCCAAAGCACCCTCAGATTTGACAAACTTGGGAAGTCCATCTGACAGACCTCTGGCAAAACCAGGTTGAGTTTGAACCCGAACCTTTACAGCTTCAAAGGGGCAAAGTGCAACATCTGCAATCACCTCAGCAGATGCAGAGCCAGCAAGGTAAATCAAGGTCTTATATTTGGCAGCATACTCTGGACCTGCAATATCGGAGTAGTACTTCTTGAAGAATTCATAGAATCCAAATTTGCAGGCCCCTTGAGCACTATAACCAAGGAGGGTAGGCACCCATCCCCTGAAGAAGCCTCTAACGCCCTGCTCTTTGAGCAGAACTCCAAAACCAGATGAAATGTTTTTGTATTTTAGTGGGTCAATCTGGAAAAACAATCCATGCACTCCCAGTTTAATATCCACCAGATGAATACAAATATAGAAAGATATACAACATTACAGTCAAATGTATCGCAAATTCAATTATATAGCAGGAAAAAAAAAAGCAAAGACAGGTCAACTATTTCTACAATCATTCATTTGGATTATGATTTCCCGATCTAAATAATGCAGGTTGCATATCAAACCCATTTCTCAATTCAATAGAAGCCAAAAGAGGTGAATAGAATAGGGTCCCATATTAGGAGATATATAAGAATATTAACTATTAACGGTTCTTCCGTAGAAATTAGTCTAGGGCTTCAGATAGTTTACTGAAAGAAACTACAAATGCACCACTTAAGTTATGATAGTTCAACAGATAATCAAGAATGAATTTAGATTAACTAGGAATTGCACCTACTTAACACTAATGTACAGCATAGTGACATCTCCTCAAGACTGAAATAAAATTAGTCACCCAATCTAGTTAAAGTAATCAAAACATTGCTATAAAATTTTCTAAAGCAACTTTTGTAATATGCAGTTCATCCTTTAAATAAATAAATTCACCGGAAACAAAAAGTGGTCAATATGGTCAACGGCTCTCTATAGACACAGTTAGAAACCTTGAACAAACCGCAGATCATGCTAATCCAAAATTCAGCACAAACACCAGCATTCTAAGAATTGAAACCTGGGAAAAAGATCACTTAGTAGGAATAGAGTTTGAGTAAAAGGGTAAAACCAAATATGACAAATTGCAAGGAATAGCATATCCTTGTTAAAGAGACTGATAAGAAGACAGGGACAGAGAAAGAACTAGCGTTAAAAGCAACCAAAATCAAGAGAAAACTACATTTCAAGCCTCAAGTCAAGCTATTAAAGAAAACACCAGCGATCTATAACTACAATGATGAGTAGAAACGATATAAACGCAGCAAGAGAAGAAAAGAAGAGCAGGAATCAGCAGAGATCTAGTCACGTGAGTGAGAAGTAAAAAAATAAGAAGAGATCAGAGAATAAAACGAGAGACCTGCATGTTGCACTTGACGAGGTCGAGTGGAGTAACCGCCATGTGAGTAAGACCACAGCTGAGAATACCGCCGGCCGTACAAGCAGCGTAGAAAAACGGAGAGTACATCTCGATCTTCTTTCCAGGCTCGCTTGGGGCCGAAATGACGAAGGAATCATCGCCGGAGGCGGAGGCTCTGGAAGATTCCGCCGGCAAGGCATGAGCTGAGGAGTCAATGAGTTTGGGGAAGGTAAACGATTTGGAAGAAGAGTAGAGGAAGCTTGGGATCAGGGACTGTCTAGAAGAATCTGAAAGAACCATTGAAGATAATCAGAGAAAGAGAGCCTATCTCTCAATGCCAATTGCAGTGCGAGAGCAAACAAAAAACAGAGAGAGAGAGGCGCTGAGCGAAATGTTCCGGGCAAAAACCCTCGCGTCGTTTATACTCAACGGCTCGTTTGGCTGTCTTAGTTGCCTTACCCTCTAGCTTCCTTTTTCGCTTCATGACAGTGCCAACTGGATTATTTTCTAAATTGTCTAATTTATATGAGATTCATATACTTGAGGGGGAAAAAAATAACATTGATGTATAATATTATAAACTTTGGATTTGATTGATTAGATAAATTTGAGTTTCAAATTGTGTGAATCCGAAGAATTTATTTCCTTTTTATCTTTTTGAAAATGAAGGATTTATTCTCTTAGAACTTCTGTTAGCATTCGGGAAAATGGTAGATGCGTGAATATGTTGAAGAAGAATGGCATCTCCTTGAGGGAGTTAGTTCTACGCAAGCAGATAAAAGCCTAGAAGGCAAAAGTAAGCAGCGGCATGCTTGGAAGAGCCACGTAAGTCCTTGACCAGTCGGATATATTATAAAAAGCGTGGAAGGTGAAAGTAAGCAGCGGCGTGCTTGGAAGAGCCACGTAAGTCGTTGACCAGTCAGATATATAATAAAAACCGGGGAAGGTGAAGTAAGCAGCGGCATGCTTGGAAGAGCCACACAAGTCGTTATTATAAAAAGCGTCGAAGTTGAAAGTAAGCAGCGGCGTTGGAAGAGGGTTGACCAGCCAGTAATATTATGTTCTTTTCCTTTTTAACACAAAGTTGTGCAATTGAACACCTGGTCGTTTATTAGAGTTTGCTTTCTGCAGTAAATTAATTTAGAAACGATTAAATTAAAATTTCATAATTTAAAATCGTGTTGGAAAGCGTGATTGATAGATAATTCCAAAGAAATGAATTCCGGCACCGTAGTGGTTGATACTGAATAGTACGAGACAGAAGTATATGCTATTAGTTAGTATCGACCGGTATTATAAATATCGCCAGTATAAAAAATTTTGAAAAATATAAAGAGCAAGTTGTAAAACTTTCAAAAAATTTTAAAATTTAAACTCCCTCCGACATATTACCCCCTCTCATTTTTTCAAAATTTTTTAATTTATTATTTAATTAAACATTTATCGTGATTTTTTAATTTTATTTTAAAATAAAATAAATATTTTATTACTAATAATAATTATATATTAAATAAAAATTAAAATAAATGATTTTATTTAAATTTATTTTAATCTTTAATATAATATTTATAAATAAAGTATTAATAAAAATATTTTTTTAAAATAAATAATTAAAAAACCCACCATGACAAATCCCCAACCTGAGACAACTAGTGGTCACAAAAGGAGCAGACCCAACGAACCCACTTCACAAAACCCTCCTCCTTCCTCATCGACGACTCAAAAGCTTTCTTTCAAAGATACACTACTTGGAGAGCCTTCTACCGTGGCCCAACTGAATCTTGATGAGGCAGTGGATAGTCTCCTCCGGACGCTCCATGGCAACCAAGATTCGCTGGAATCAGGAGAAAGAGATCATCCGGTGGTGAGTCTCACCAAGGAAAGGTATGTCGAGCTTTGTA
>JAOTJB010000007.1:20524546-20537927 GCA_027123815.1 Erythroxylum minutifolium | reverse complement strand
CAGGTAGTATATAGCCAGTAAATTTCAGTTTATTCAATAAGAGAATACATTTTCACATTAGACCAAATTCTTACACTGTGAGTTGCTAATATTTGGTATCATTGAGTTGCTAATATTTGGTTTCAAAGCCAGAGATTGGTTTTTAAAATGGCTTCTGACACCACTTATGTACAACCTGCTATTCCTCGTTTCGATGGCCACTATGATCATTGGAGTATGTTGATGGAGAATTTTCTCTAGTCCAAGGAGTATTGGACTGTTGTGGATACTGGTGTTGGTGAGCCAACAAATGGAGAAATGTTGACTGAAGCTCAGCAAAATCACCTAGATGACATGCGGCTGAAGGATTTCAAAGCAAAGAACAACCTGTTTCAAGCCATCGACCGTGCCATTCTTGAAACAATTCTTGAGAAAGATACTATTAAATAGATATGGGACTCCATAAAGAAAAAATATAAGGGCACTGCAAGGATTAAACGCCATCAGCTTCAAGCTCTTTGCAAAGAGTTTGAAACTTCACAAATGAAATAAGGAGAATCAGTTGATGGGTATTTTTCAAGAACTCTATCCATAGTCAACAAAATGTGGATCCATGGTGGTGTACCTTATCTGATGTTGCCTTGGTAGAGAAGATTCTTCGGTCAATGACACCAGAATTTGCCTATGTTGTCTGCTCTATTGAAGAATCGAAAGATATTGATATGCTCTCCATCGATGAATTGCAAAGTAGTCTCTTGGTGTGTGAACAACATATGCAGGCTCTTGTTCTAAACGAACAAGCTTTAGGGGTGACTTTTGGTGATTCATCAGGAAATCGAGGTCAGAGTTATGGTGGCTGTCGTGGTCACGGCAGAGGTGGTGGTAGGCGTAGCTTTGACAAATCCACCGTTGAAGGTTATAATTGTCATAGGCTTGGCCATTTTCAGTACGAATGTCTATTAAAGGCGACATCAACAAGAGCTAATTATGCAGAAGGCAGTGAGGGGATGTTATTGATGGCATATGTGAAGGATCTGACAGCTTTGGATGCCAATAAATAGGAGTTATGGTTTCTGTATTCAGGGTGCAACAATCACATGTGTGGTAAGAAAGAGCTTTTTTCTTCTTTTGATGGTGATTTCAGAGAAATAGTGAAGCTGGGAGATGGCTTCAACATCAATGTAATTGGCAAAGGTAATGTGTGAATACTTGTCAATGGAGTTGTTCATATCATTACAAATGTGTTTCATGTCCTAGGTCTAAAGAACAATCTAATTAGCATTGGTCAGTCGGCAGAGAAGGGTCTTGCAATACTTATTCAACAGGGCACTTGTAAAGTTTATCATCTAGACAGGGGGTTGATCTTAAAAGTTAATATTTCTTTAAATAGGATGTTTAAGTTGATCACTCGGCCTACCTTGAAGGAGGAAGTTTGTTTTAGTTCTTTAATAGACAATCCAACTCAACTTTGGCACCATAGATATGGTCATCTGAGTTCTAGTGGAATGCAAATTCTTCAACAAAAAGGAATGGTGGATGGACTGCCTACGATGGACACCACTTCCATTATGTGTACGGATTCCTTGGTAGGGAAACAACAGCGAAATTCTTTTCCCAAGAAAAGCATGTGACAAGCCTCTATGGTTCTTGAGCTGGTGCATGCTCACATATGCGGACCAATCTCTCCCACATCCAACGGTGGAAAAAGGTACATAATTAGTTTTATTAATGATTTTACTCGTAAAATCTGGGTTTATTTCTTGGTTGAAAAAGATTTTAGTCGTAAAACTTGGGTTTATTTCTTGGTTGAAAAAGCTGAGGTGTTTACTACATTCAAGAAATATAAGGCTTGTGCTGAAAAGGAAACTGGTGAGAACATCAAATGCCTTCGTACTGACCGTGGTGGTGAGTTCACTTTACTTACATTTAATAACTATTGTAGCGAACATGGTATTCGGAGACAACTTACAACTGCATACACCCCTCAACAAAATGGAGTTACGGAGCGCAAAAATCGCACTATCATGAACATGGTGCGTAGCATGGTCTCTGGTGCAAAAATACCTAAGACTTTCTGGCCTGACGCAGTGAATTGGACAATACATATTCTCAATCGAGGTCCTACTCTTGTCGTAAAGAATATTACTCCAGAAGAGGCTTAAAGTGGCTTGAAACCATCTGTAGTTCATTTCAAGGTTTTTGGGTGTGTATGTCATGTTTATGTTCCTGATTGCACAAGGACAAAATTGGAGGATAAAAGTAAAAGTTGTGTTTTTCTTGGTACCTGTGAAGAATCCAAAGCGTATCGCTTATACGATCCCATATCTCAGAAAATTATGATTAGTCGAGATGTTGTGTTTGAGAAAGATACTAACTGGGATTGGGATAAGAGGTATGAAACTGATATTTTGACTGATTTAGATTGGAGTGATCATGTTGGAGTTTTGAATGACGATCATTCAGGTACTGCCGATGGTGATGGAGAAAATGATAATTGAACTAATGATGCAGCCAACGGTGATGGAGCTGATGGTGCAACGACTACAACTACTTGTGATGCACATAATTCAACTCCATTGAATTCTAGTGAGTCTCCGTTATCCCTACAATGACCTAGGCGGCAAACAACTTGGATGGAGGACTATGTTAGCGGTGAAGGTTTATCTGAAGCGGAAGAGATGCATCGTATGGTCATGTTTACTTAATCTGATCCTATTTTATTCGAGGAGGCTGTTCATGATCCCAAATGGAGAGCTGCAATGGATGTGGAGATTGCGTCAATAGAAAAGAATGATACCTGGGAATTAACTAATTTACCTGCAGGTGCAAAAAAGGTTGGCATTAAATGGGTCTGTAAGACGAAGCTTAATGAAAAAGGAGAGGTGGAGAAGCACAAGGCCCATTTGGTTAAGAAGGGAAACACTCAAAAGTATGGTGTCAATTATACCGAGGTGTTTGCACCAGTGGCACGATTAGAGACGATTCGACTTGTGGTCTCTCTTGCAGCATAAAAAAACTAGTCAATTTTTTCAACTCGATGTGAAATCCGCATTTCTCCATGGAGAACTTAATGAAGAAGTCTTTGTTGAACAACCTCCGGGTTGTGAATGAAAAGGTGCTAAACACAAAGTGTATCGGTTGAAGAAAGCTTTATATAGACTAAAGCAAGCTCCACGTGCTTGGTACACTCGCATTGAGTCATATTTTGTTAAGCAAGGTTCTGAGAAGTGTCCATACGAGCATACATTGTTCATAAAAATTAGAGAAGGAGATACAATTTTAATTGTTTGTCTCTATGTTGATGACTTAATCTTCACAGGTAATGCTCAGCATATGTTTCTTGAATTTAAACAATCCATGACAGACCTTTCCCAAATGAGGTTCCTTCTTGGCATTGAAGTTACACAACACCCGTAAGGTATTTTTCTTTATCAACGGAAGTATATACAAGATGTACTCAAAAAATTTGATATGGATAACTGCAATCCAGTTCTTAGTCCAATTGTTCCAGGTTGCAAACTAATGAAAGATGCGAATGGGACAAGAGTGGATAGCATTATCTACTGACAATTAATTGGGAGCCAAATGTATCTTACCGCTACAAGAGCTGATATTATGTTTGTAGTAAATCTTTTGAGCAGATATATGGATTGTCCTATAGAATTACATTGGCAAGCAGCTAAACGAGTATTGCGGTATCTCAAAGGTACTTACGAGTTTGGATATTTTATAAGAGGGGGGGAGATGGAAGGCTGGTTGTTTACACGAATAGTGACTATGCTAGTGACATGGATGACAGACGAAGCACCTCAGGCTATGTTTTCTTGTTAAGTTCAGGAGCAATTTCTTGGTCTTCAAAGAAACAACCAATCGTCACTTTGTCCATTACAGAAGCTGAATTTGTTGCTGCTGCTTCATGTGCTTGTCAAGTGATTTGCACAAGAAGAATTTTGACGAGTTTCAAGTATAATCAAAGCGAGTGTACTAAGGTATTTTGTGACAGTAGTTCAGCTATTAAACTTTCCAAAAATCCGATACTGCATGGTTGGAGCAAGCATATAAATGTCAGATTCCATTTCCTTCGTGAGCTTACTGAAGATGGCATTATACAACTTGCTCATTGTGAGACTCAAGAACAGGTTGCAGACATCATGACTAAACTGTTGAAGCTTGACCAGTTCTTAAAGCTACGAGGCATGTTAAGAATTTGTGTAGCTCCAGTCATAAACTGAATGTTGTTAATATTCAGTTTAGGAGAGGATATGTTGACTTGTTATACTGCTGAACGAGTCTTAAGGGTCTTTTGTTTCTGTTGCTTTGATTGTTAAAATAATCACTATTATTTGGGATGAGTTTGTTATTTTTGGTGTTGACCACGTTAGAACGTGGGTTAGTAAATCAGGTAGTATATAGCCAGTAAATTTCAGTTTATTCAATAAGAGAATACATTTTCACATTAGACCAAATTCTTACACTAAGTTGCTAATATTTGGTATCATTGAGTTGCTAATAAAATCAACACAAAACTACAGCTATCGCATAATTGTAGAAATTTTGGAATCCACAACTTTGACTAATTGCAAGAGAAATTAATGTAAATTTTTCATAATGTTAATATTCATATTTCAACCCACTCTGATTTTAGGTTCGCAACTATTGCAATTTCAATTTCAAAATTTGATCAAGAACAATAAAATAATTTAATCAAATTATAGAATTAAAGATTATTTTGATAACACTGTTGAAAATTCGGAACAGGATCTAAATTCCAAACTTGACTGTAGTGCAATAATTATGAAACTTTTTTATATTTTGATTTTTCAAAAAATCAAGATAATTTTATTTTTATAAAATGATTAACACATAAATCACAATAAAACGAAATCTTAATTCATATTTTATTCCAAAACTTGATTATATTCTTGTCGTAGCCATCAAACTATTTTTGAAACTGATTCATCTCAACCATTGTAGCTGCACAAGTGTCCGACCTATGATAATATCAATAAAACATGTTAAAAAACGTTGTAAAACTTACAAGAAAAGTTAAGCAAAAAGTGCTAGTTTCATTAAAGCTTAATTATATTTATAGTAAGTTTTGGATGTTTTAGTAATTTCAATTAAATTTTAATTAGAATTACAAATAATTCTAATTAAATGCCAATTATGCTCAAATAAGATTCAATATCTCATATTGATCTTTATTTATTAAATATTTCATATTTAATCATTAAATTTCTCAAACTTTACAATCAAATCCAACTTGATTAAAATAACTTTGCCGTCTACAACCTACTCTTTATGTAATCTCCATTATGTTTTTAAATATTTTAACAATGATTATAAATTATAATTATAATTAGATAAATTAAAACTCTTTTTAATTTATTTTTAATTCTCTAATTAAATAATCATAATCATTGATCAATATTGACGTCTAGTAACGAATCATGACCACTCAAATATTCAAAAATGTTAAAGTAATTTTGACTAACCTTTTCATGCATGATTTTTCCATATAATTCAATCATTTTATCATATAATGTTCTGATTAAATATAGAGTATAAAATTCATGTCACTCTATTTTGAGTTTAATCATATTAGTGATCCGCCATTAATTATTGATTTAATTAATGACATTTGTAATCTATTTATAAAGCATTATTTCATCTTGGTCAAGGATTTTCGATCAATCCTAATTGAGAACAACATAATATTCTCACTAATCATTAAGGTAACGAATCACATCTTAATCACACAACTATATCTTTATATAGTTCATGCTCTATCCAATGACTACCGACTGAACGACTCATGATTAAATAAGTCATAAATATTATCAAAACAAAGAAATTCCTATAGAAGATAACTTTGAAGACTTAAGTCAAAATATCACTTATACAATCATCACAATAAGAATTGCATAACATACAAGTAATGTTTCAAATGAAGTTCTCATTTTGGGTCAATTCAGCGAACTTATTCTCTAACAAGCACCTATACATTAATTTAAGCATCTCTATACTTCAGTCTATAAAATCAACTACTTCCTTCATAAAGAAAAGCATAATATATACTAATCTTTTTATTTTCTATTAATGTCTAGTCTTAATAGAACAATAATTAGAAACAATTTAGGGATATATGCAATATAAAGCTTATAATTATAATCTCATTATAATTTCATTTATAATATATAATTATCCCATCAACTTCACCATATATATCTAAACATGTACCAGATAATAACAAAACACATGTACAAGATAAATAATGTCATTAAATTATTGTCACTAAATTACAATCAATTAATTCAATTAATTGACTATAAAGCATAAAATATCAGTTTTACATTCTACAAAATTGACAAGAAAATGAAAGCAATCGTAATTTGTAAGCAATCTTAAATAGGATAATGATGCTTCTCCTAAAGTTACACTAGAATGGTATGGAACTTCTTCAAATGCTTGAGGAGTTAATGTTTACCTGAGGTCTACATTAATTAATGTCTCTGATCCTGAATCTACATTATCTTTATCCAGTGACGACAACAAAAGACAAATGTCAAGAGCTTCGCGTGATCCGAACTTCCAAGTTTCTGATTTGCTTCAGGAAGCATCTGATGATGCCTCTGACGCTGGATATAGGATATTCCACTGGTAAATTTTACTTGGGATTCGTTGAAATCCTCAAAAAGCTAGCATATGAATTCATTAGAACTGAATCATGCAACTTGAGAACATCAAAACTTAACTTAAGAGAAGAACAGATGGCCCAAAGTAGCACAGAGTCAGGAAAGGGAAGCCACTGATATGAGCAACCCAAAGAAATTCCGGTTACTGCTAGAGCTCTCAGAGAGAAATCTTACAGGCTGCAAATTGCATGATTTGACCTCATGTTTCAAGTCACAAAGCCCATGGAAGAAAACCAATGGCAGCTTATAGAAACATTGGGAACTGTTTTAGCCATTAAGAGGCTTCAGTCACTACTGGAACTATTAAAGGCTGAAAACATGACCTTCCAAAGAAGTGGAATCAATTTAAGTTATCAAAACTAAGCGCCGGGTAACCTTTTCTGAATGGATTTATTACTCGATGGATTGGCGACCTGGAGCTGTCGAAGTACAGGGATAAGACCAGGTTCAAGACATACCCATATGCTAAATACACTACTAATTGCGTTATCTGTATCCTCTTTAATGACCATCGTATCATAAGAAGCAATCAGGACCTAAGCTTGTGTGTAAAACATAAATTCCTTGGCTTAAAGTTTTTCATTTTAACGGGCTAGGAGATTCACTTTTCTTCTTCTGAGATACATAGGTTTGAACTGTTTCTGCTTTAATTCAGAACCAAGTCATGCTGGAGTTACCTTCAACATCTTTAATGCTGAAATGGCAGCTTGTCATGGTAGTTCCAAAATCCAAATGCTCTGGTTCCTTATTCATCAAGTCAAACGAATCAATATTTTACACTATCTCTTCGTTTTAATAAATTGATATGCTACCAATAGTCTCCACATGAACATAAGCCCTCCTTGAAGTAATGAAACCGCTTTGCATCTCTTACCGCAATTTCTCGATTAACAATTTTTGAGACAAGTTTAATAAAAGTATGACAGTCTCCACAAACCCTAAGATTTTTCATTACCTGGATCACGGAACCAGGAACTGTATTCATGACCCCAAATGCAACAGCCAACTTCTCACTATGAACTTGTAAGGTCATTTTCTTTTCTTCCTCATCAACATCATGGAGAACAGAAGCCATATTAGGCACATAGCCAGCTTCAATCAGCTTTGCGGTAAGTTCCTCTAAGAATATGTAAATCTTCTCCCGTTCAGGATGCTCCATATCTCCAACCAAGAATACATGCGCATTACCCTTCAGATCAACCAAGCTAAACCCAGGAGGTTTTACAACTCTCTGATTTTCCAACAGTAGCCTCATTCTTTCCACATCCCTCCATCTTTCAGCTTCAGCATATATGTTTGAAAGAAGAACACGATATCCACAATTACTGGGTTCCAGCTCAAATATTTCCCTAGCACATACCTCTGCGAGCTCCACGTTCTTGTGAACTCTACAAGCAGAAAGAAGAGAACCCCAGATTATAAAATCAGGCCTCCCATTCATACTCCTTATTAAATTATGTGCTTGATCAAGATAACCAGCACGTCCAAGAAGATCGATCATGCAACAATAGTGCTCAACCCCAGGTTCAACGTTAAATTCATTCTTCATGGAATTAAACCAGCGCCAACCCTCATCTAAAAGACCAGCATGGCTACAAGCAGCTAGGACCGAAACAAAAGTTATGTAATTTGGTTTGACCCTGGCGCTTATCATCTTGTAAAAAATATCCATAGCTTCTCTTGCACAACTGTGCATCCCATAACCCGCAATCATAGCAGTCCATGACTTCACATTCCTTTCCTTCATGCCATCAAATGCCTTCCTCGCCATATGGATTCGTCCACATTTGCAATACATATCTATGACAGAGGTATTCAAAATCACGTTATCCATTGAGCCCATCTTTATAACCTGCAAGGAAGGGGAAAAAAAATCTAAGCATTTTACTGTGAAGAATCACATCACAAAATCTTAACAGGCTGGTTGATCGAATAAAAAAAATTTTGTCAGTTAGTTGGCCTTGGATAATAACAACGATTAACAGGGCAGATAATCATTGACATAGGAAAGGGAACACAGTGAGCACCTGGACGTGTATGGATTTACCCAAACGTAGAGCACCAACATGTGCAGAAGCCAACAATAAAGCAGATAATGTGACTGAATTGTACTTGACTTCACCACCCATTATCATGTTACGGAAAACATCAAAAGCCTGAACCGATAATCCATTTTGGGCATACACAGCAATCATAGAATTCCAAGAGACTGCATCCTTCTGATCAATTCCATCAAACAATTTCCTAGAAACACCAACCTCGCCAAGCTTTGCATATGCATCCAATAAAGTATTCTCAACTGCGACCACTTCATCCAATCCACTCTTTATTACAAACCCATGAGCCCCCTGAATCACTCCTTTTCTGGGAACACGAGAACACGCGGATAAAGCAGAAACCATAGCAACTTCATCAATGAAGACCTCATTATATTCACCATCTCCGTTGCTCTCTTCAGCTAAAAACTCCTTAAAAAGCAATAATGCTTCATAGGCGTCATCGTTTTGGACATAACCCGTGATCATTGACGTCCAAGTGACTACATTTCTCCGAGGAATTTCATCGAACAGGATTCTAGCATCTCTCAGATGACAACATTTCGAGTACAACCCAATCAAAGCCGACGACACAAAGAGATCAGATTCAAATCCCAAAACAAGAGCCTGTTGGTGGGCTTGCTTGCCGGAGAGAAGATCGAGCAAAGCCGAGCATGACTTGATCGCGCAAGGGAACGTAGAGCGAGTGGGTCTGATATTGAGCTTTCGCATAGAAAAGAAGGCGCGAAGAGACTCTTTGGAATCACCGCTACGAGCCAAGTCGGAGATGAGAGAGTTCCAGGAGGAGACATTGTTTTTGTCGAAGTACTTGTTAAACCAGGTGTTGAGGTTAGCAGAAGTAGCCGCAGTTGAATAGTGATGACGGCTGCTGCAAATTTTGCGACATACGAGGGCTACCACAACTGAACAACTACTTTGAAACTTCATTCATTATTTGTTTCCTTTCCTCTCTGTTGTGTAATGTCGGTCTTCTTCATAGTTTGGATTGAAATAAACATTTCCGTGTTCATCCTGTATAAGAATCAACCAATATTAGGCATGGTAATTAGGCCTGGCCCAATTCGAGGCCACACCGACAATGACAAAACCCGTCCTAGGCCTCCGGCTTGGATCAGAGATAGCCTAACTCATTATCATCCTTATCAACCATTTAACATGTCACACTTACGAAAATTATTACTATTAACTGATTCTAAATTTAGTTCTAATGTAGTATTGTAACGTTAAAAACAGTTAATACTACGTAACGTATCAGGTAATCTTTTAAATTAATAAAATAATCTCTTAATTTTTTTAGAATTACAAAATAGTCTCTCATTGTATTATATAATTTATGATTTTAAATCAACTTTGTCTTAAAAATTATAATAATGGAAATTTTAAAGGACAACAATCTATTTATTTTTCTTAATATTACTTTTCACATTTTTGACATATAAATAATAATAACAATTAATATGAAAACGATCATCTAATCATCATACAAATATAAAGTTAAGGACACTACAAAGTATTGAAAATAATACAATTTCATCGTATAATAAATAATAATTTCATGAAAACATCAAATAAAAAGAATAATAAATAGCGATGAATCTCTATTTAATTTACAATAATAAGAGTTTAAATAATCAAGTAGAAGTGAAACCTGAAATAAACACATTTATAATTATATTTAAATTACATATATAAAATTTAAGATATATATCAAATATAAGTAAAATTAAAGGAAGAGGAGAAATGAAAATTCGGAACTTCATTTAATAGAATACCCATTCAAATCGCATTGGCGTCAATTCTCATTTGGTATAAAATCTCTATCATTAAGAAGAGTCTTATCATCACAATCATTCAAATTTATTGTACCAAATGACATGTCAATATTTTCTCATCCAAAATTATATTCTAAGTCATGCTCATTTATCAAATCCGGTTTCTCAAAAACCAATCCAATAAAAGATCGATATGGTCAAGAAAAATTGGACTTATAGAACTACTTGTTCTATTAAGAATCCTAGTAAACAAATAAAATTAAATTACTAAAAATTACAAGAAATTATATCCAACTTAATAATGATAATAACATACCCTTCCTGAAACTTTTAAACTGTTTCGAATAAAGATCAGGTCGTTCAATCTTTTGTGCTCCAATCTGTTCCTTTTCTTAGAATAAATGAATTCAAATGTGGTCCAATTTCTTTTACACCTTGTTACACTCATACATTAACTCAGAATTCGAATTATAATCCTTTGCAATTCAGAAATACTACTTTCGAATTGGTCCCACCAAGTAACTATAAGACAACAAAAGTAGCATTATAAATAAAATAAAGTGATGATTAATTTTCAATAAGTAAGAAAAGTGAAAAATAAATAGCTTGATTAAGTTTATCTCTTTGACGAATAGCAATTTACATCCTAAAATCATCAAAAGCATCCTTATAAATCTCCATTTATGATGTGAACCCCGTAAATCGAGATTTAGGAACCCACGAACAAGTTATTGAGAGGAATTTTCAGAAAAGTTAAATCAATCATATTTTCTAGAAAAACCTTGAATAATATTAAAGAAACACAAACCAAAATTATAAAGAAGGATATTGACGCCACACTCTAGGAAAAGAAGAGATTGAGAGTGATAAGTTAGATGAACCCCAAAAGGAATAACCTTGATAAGTTCTAAGTTCAATGAAGAACTAACAAAGTGAATAACCTCACCAAAAACATAAAACAAATTCCAATCTCATTTGGTGTACAAAGATAATGATTATATAGGCTAAAGAAAACCCTAATCAATCTTCTGGCAATGATTCATTCCTAAAAAGAAGAAAATTCCTAAGATATAGGAAAGCCTTTTCAAATCTGATTCATAAAGCCAAATATAGAAAGTGGACTTTTAGGCAACCCAAAATCAATTAGAAATCTGCTTGAAATCATCAAAATATCCTAGTCTTCTAAGTAGGCCAAATAAAAAACTAATTAGGCCTATTTAATATGTGAATTAAAATGATAGGGCTGATTGATCTCTCCAAGCTCAAATCAACTTTTATTGTTGCTTATTTAGCCCAAACATCTTTAATTGGTCCATTAAGAGCTTCCTTTATCCTTTTAGCTTTAGCCCGAGTTATTGGACCTCCATCATTGTGTAATGGATAGTTGAAATATGTTGATCCAAATTACTCCATCCTTTACATATCTTTAGTTGGGTTTCCATCATTCCCCCTCTCCTCAAAAGGATTCATCCTTGAATCTTCACCACCTACATCAAATGGAGAAAGATCATAAACATTAAATGAAACACTAACATTATACTCACCTAGTAGATCCAGCTTGCATGCATTGTCATTAATACGTGAAATGAATTGGAATGGGCCATCTCCTCTTGGATGTAACTTAGATCGATGTTTTTATGGAAATCGCTCCTTCCTTAAATGAACCCAAACTCAATCCCCTAGTTCAAAGATCACTTTCTTATGCCCTTTGTTGGCTTGAGAAGCATATTGTTCCATCCTTTTTTTGATTTGACATCTAACCTTTTCATGTAATTGATTCTCCAATTTAGCCTTCTTTGTACCATCTAAACTAGAACGCTCATTAATTGGTAAAGGTGTTAAATCCATTGGAGTCAAGGGATTAAACCCATACACAACTTTAAACGGTGAAAAATTACTAGCAGATTGGGAAGAACAATTATAAGCAAATTCAACATGTGGCAAACAATCTTCCCAATTCTTCAAATTCTTTTGAATGATAGCATGTAATAACGTAGACAAAGTTTGATTAACTACCTCAGTTTGCCCATCAGTTTGTGGATGGAAATTGTAGAAAACATTAGCTTAGTACCTAGCTTACCCCACAATGTCTTCCAAAAGTAGCTTAAGAACTTGGTATTTTGATTAGAAACAATGTTCCTTGGCGCACTTCATGAAGTCATACTATCTCGCGAAAGAATAAGTCTGCAATTTGGCTAGCATCATCTATTTTATGACATGAAATGAAATGAGCCATCATAGAAAACTTGTCCACAATAATAAAAACTGAATCATTACCTCATTTTGACCTAGGTAAACCTAAGACAAGATCTATGGAAATATCTACCCATCGTGTACTTAGTATTGGCAAAGGATTATATAATCCATGAGGCAAAGATATAGATTTGGCATATTTGCAAGTTATACATTTCTCACAAATTCTTTCTACATTATGTTTTATATGTGGCCAAAAGAAATGCTCAACAACTATATTTAAAGTATTTCAAACACCAAAATGTCCCATTAGATGAACTAGTAACTCCCTTCGAGAACAAATAGGCACACACAATCTATTTTCACAAAATAAAAAACCTTCATGCCTATAAAGTTTGCCAAATGCAGCATGTTCACAAGCTTCAAACACACTACCCAAATGAAGATCAGAAAAATATAAATCCTTAATATACTCAAAGCCTAACAATTTAGTATCTAACATAGAGATTAAGGTATACCTGTGAGATAAAACATATGTAACCACATTTTCTGTAACACCCCAACTCCTACCGAACTCGAACTCGATATCGACCGTGATATCCGAATCTGTGCCCCGCGAGGGTGGCGTGTCACATCACTAAACACATCACTTAACACTGAACAAAAGTCGGTATAAATTTTTTTT
>JAOTJB010000007.1:20506448-20518341 GCA_027123815.1 Erythroxylum minutifolium | reverse complement strand
TGCACGTACAATAAATTCTTATATGCACATATCTCTATTCACAAATGCATGAGCATGAGATGTGTTGATTTACCCCAGTCTTGGACCCGTTTCTCTGGTCCGACCCGTTCTCTGGAAACGAGATGTTACACATGCGATGGCCCATTTGCATGTGGTGAGGTGTTACTCCCCACTAGAGGGCATGAATCTTAAATCTTGTATGGTTTGGGTCTCCTAAAGGTAAGTCTACTCATTGGTAGCAAATGTGACCTCCCACCGAGACATGGTTTACAAGTACCTTTAATGGATGAATCAAATGATTGCACACTCAACATAGTTTATCAATAACTTGCCCATAGTAGCTCTGTTGATACATACATGGATCAAATTATGGTGCTTCTTAAAGAGTTAGGCATAAAGATGCTTGGTGGCTTTTTGAGTGGGAGGGTCCTAGTTTTTCTTTTAATGGATAAGATAGCCCACTGTCACTTAGTCCGTTATAGATAAGAAAAATAATCGTTGTATGAAGATTTAGTTTTTTAAAGTTTTGTTAAATATATCATCATGCATCATGATTTTATGCAAAGTTCCAATGATTTTGACTAGCATTCTCATTCTTTAGTAATTTAAATTTTTAGACATAATTACCACAATATGAATCCACTCATAATGCTCTTGACCAATAACAAACTGGAAAACAGAGAAAAATGTAATGAATGGAGACGTAACCTCCACATCGTTCTCCAATATAAATGAATTTCACGAGTATTAACAGACAATGAACTTGCACCTCCGGGTGACAAATCAACTCCTGAGCAAGTCCAGCAATATAGGCAATAATAGAATGCTGATAAGACTGCGAAGTGCTATATTCTGGCTTCCATTAGTGCAATGTTGCAAAGGTAACTTGCAGGCATGCAAAATGCTGGTGCAATGGTCCATCACTTATATGAAATGTTTCGTGTAAAGACCAGGTTTGCAAAGGTGAAAGCTATCTAAACCTTTCACAATCTCAGACAAAAGCTTGATGAATCGGTGCAGGATTACATATGGAAGGTAATCTCTGCGGTTACTGAGGTAAAGTTGCTTAGGGCAGAAATGGATACGAAAACGCAGATGATCATGATCATCAATAGCTTAAACTCTTCTTTTCAGCAGTTTAAGATGGGCTATGAGCTCAACACCAAAGATTACACTTTAAGTGAGTTGATGAATACCCTCCAGAATATAGAGGAGATATGAAATATCAGGGCTAATGGGCTAGAGGCTTATGTGGCATCCTGTTTTGAGCCTAAAGGTAAGGGCAAGCAAAGGAAGAAGGGTGTAAAGAAAAGAAAGGCCCAAATAGGGGTCAAAGCCTAATCTATAAAAAAAGAAGGTCAAAGAGGACACTAAAGGAAAGTGTTCCCACTCTAGTGAGAAGGGCCACTTGAAGAGGAACTGCATGATTTACTTTGAGATCCTCGGGAGCAAAGGTTTCCTAAGTTTATTAGGAACTAAAAATATGGCATATTCATCTGATTCTTGGATATTAGATTTAGGAGTCATTAACCATGTTTACAATTCTATACAGGGGTTCCAATAAAGGAAAAGACTGTTTAAAGGCAAGTTTCAAGTCAAGATAGCGAATGGATCCTATATTTTGGCAGAAGCAATGGGAGTTGTTATCTTAGACTTTCTTAGTGGTCATAGGTTATATTTAGAGGATGTATATTACATTCCAATGGTTGTAAGGAACATGATTTCTATTTTTGTTTAATAAAATTTAATTATTCCTTATATTTTGAAAATGTTGTTTCAATATATGAGAATAAGGATTTTATTTGTAATACGGTAATTAAATAAGGATTGTTCTTTATAGAATCTATGACAGGCATTGTAAACACCACATAATTAATAAAACTAAGAATATCCAATGACTCTAGCATTATGTCAATTAGAAAAGACTTGATAGGTTAGTGAAGGATGGGATCCTTACAGGCTTGAACAATGGTCTATTGCCCACTTGTGAGTGTTGCATTAAAGGAAAGATGACCAAGGCCTCATTTCCTTCCAAAGGAAACAGATCTGAATCCACGTTAAACTTAGTACACACTAATGTGTATGGGCCCATGAACGTACAAGCTAGAGAAGGTTTTGAATACTTTATAATCTTTATAGATGATTACTCTATACATGGCTATTGGTATTTGATGCACAAAAAGAGTGGGTCTTTTGAAAAGTTCAAAGAATTCAAAGCTAAAGCTGAGAGGCAGCTAGGCAAGCTATTAAAACAACTTTGATTGGATATAGATGGTGAGTACTTATCTGGAGAGTTCCAGCAATTTGTAATTAACAATGGAATTGTTTCTAGCTTGTTAGCTCTGAGAACACCTCAACAAAATGGTGTAGCTAAAAGGAGGAATAGGACTCTATTGGAAATGGTAAGATCAATGATGTCCTACGCTAGCCTTCCAAAATTGTTCTGGGGATATGCCATGGAATGATAACTTATCTTCTTAACTTTGCTCCATCCAAATCAATGCCCAAAACACTTAGGGAGTTATGGACTAGATAAGTGCCTTCATTAAAGCATTTAAGGACTTGAGACAGCCTAGCCCATTTTCTAAGGCCTGAATCCATAAAGATGAAACCAAGGTCAGAAGTATGTTTGTTTATATGATATCCTAAGGATACACGAGGTACTATTTTTACAGTCCTCAGGACAAGAAGGTATTTATGTCGACAAATGTGACCTTTTTGACGGAACAATTTATGAGAAATCATAAAGGGAGAAGTGAAATAGTACTTAAGGAGTTAGCTATGTTGTCTGAATCAAGAGTTGATTTGGATATATCAAAACAAGATGTCGAAATGGCAAGAGTTGAATTGAAAGAGTATCCTAAACGTCGAGTAGTGCCTAGACGTAGTGGGAGGGTTGTGAGACAACTAGATAGGTATATAGGTCTAAAAGAAGGTATAATTGCCATCTCAGACCAAGAAGTAATAGATCCTATTACTTATACATGGGCTATTAATGACGTTGATGCCGAAAAGTGACTCAAGGCAATAGAATCAGAAATAGATTCCATGTATGCCAATAAAGTCTGGATCCTTATAGATCTGTCACTAGGTGTAAAAGCTATAAGGTGTAAATGGATCTTTAAAAGGAATAAAGGATCAAATGGAATGGTAGAGACCTTTAAAGCTAGATTGATAGCTAAGGGCTATACTCAAAAGGAGGGTATAGACTATGAGGATACTTTTTCTCTAGTTGCTTTTCTTATGTCCATCAAAATTCTTTTGGCCATAGTAGCCTATTTTGATTATCAAATATGGAAAATGGACGTCAAGACCACATTTCTTAATGGGGATCTTGAGGAGACCATTTAATGGCCCAACTAGAAGGATTCGTTGAGCCAGGTAATGAGCATAAGGTATGCAAGTTGCAAAGGTCCATTTATAGACTTAAGCAAGCATCTAGTTCTTGGAATATTAGGTTTGATAAGGCTATCAAAACCTATCGGTTCATACAAAACCTAGATGAGTCTTATGTCTATAAAAGGATATAAGAAGGCAAGGTTACTTTCCTTATTTTGTATATTGAGGACATTTTTCTCAATAGGAATGATGTAGGAATGTTATCTATGGTCAAGGGATGGCTAAACAAGCAGTTCTCGATTAAGGATTTGAGAGAGCCTAGCTATGTTATAGGGATCAAGCTTATAAGGGATCATAAGAACAAGAAGATAGCCTTACCTCAACTGACCTAAATTGAGAACATAATTAATAAGTTTTTCATACAGGATTCCAAAAGGGGTTTCACACCTACTAGATATGGAATCAAACTTTCAAAGGAGCAAGCACCTAAAATCTAAGAAAAAGGTCGAACATGTGCACAACATTCCATATGCTTCGACAGTTGGAAGTTTAATGTATACCATGCTTTCCACTAGATCAGATATCTGTTACACAGTGGGACTAGTAAGCAGATTTCAGTTCAATCCAAGAATGGAGCATTAGACTGCAGTCAAGTGCATACTCAAGTACCTTCATAGGACGAAGCACTTAATGCTTGTTTACTCTATAAGTGACCTTATTCTTATAGGATACACGAATTTCGATTTCCAATCAGATGTTGATTCAAGGTAATCAACTTCTAGTTCTGTATTTACTTTAAGAGGTGCAACCATAGTTTAGAGGAGTGTCAAGTAATCTTATTGATTCAGCTATAGAGCAGCAAAAGAAGCAGTCTAGCTTTGCAAGTTCCTAAAGGATTTGGAGATAGATCCTGAGGCAAAAAAGACCATCACACTTTATTATGATAAGAGTGGGACAGTGGCTAATTCTAAAGAACCTCGGAACTATAAAGCCGCCAAACATATTAAGAGAAAGTATCCTCTCATAAGGGAGATAATACAATGTCGTGAGATAGATATGGTAAACATTCCCACATATTAAAGCCTTTCCGATCCATTCACGAAGACGCTATAACAGAAGAGCTTCGAGGATCACCTAAAAGGAATGGGAATAAGGGATATGTCAAACTTACTTTAAGGTAACTGGGAGATTTTTAGGCTTATGTAAATGTAGTTCCCTAGAAAGAAATTGTAATTACATATAACTTAATTTTCTTACCGTTTTGTAATGAAAATATTTATTATTAATAAAGAAAAAGAGTTAGGTTATATTTGTACGACAATAATATAACTAGTCATAAGGTACCAAGGTTCCTTTGTAAGTAATATACATATACATGGAGATGTATAGGAAACATGAGTATTATTAGAATCTAAATTAATTGATTCACGGTCAAATAATCAAGTCGGTCACTTGATTATAGCTTAGACTGTAATGTTGCGATTTACCTCCGTATAAGTAAAGGAGTTTACTTTAAGGGAATGATGAGTTTCAAATCATGATAGTAGTTGACTATCGGTAATGGAACTATTAAATGAATCTAGAATTGCATATGTTTTTTAAAGAATAAAGTAGGCTGTTACTTTAATCTTAAAACATACACCTTAGCATTCATTTATTACGAACCACAATCTTGATAAATGGTGAACTTATGTGTGTTTTGTTATAATTCTTGATATGATCGAAATGGATTTTTATAAGGTATCGATCCAGTGTCCACATGTTGGAATTATTAATTCAAACTTGCATCAAGGAACATTCACCCAAATAAAGAGTTTATAGTGATATCATCATTTCTAGATGTTTTACAGAGATTGGTGATTAAACTAGCACTAGTAGTTTGATGGACTAGCTACCCATCAAGTCGTAAAACCAATAATAGATCTCATGTGTTAATTACCAAGTAGAGTGAAACGGGAGATCTAGAGGTAAAATCAACATAAGGTCAAAACGATAATTTTACCCTTTATTGTGCAAGTGGCTATAATATGGTTCATGATAGAGTTTGCGATTGGACATTGTTTTCTCATAATTTTAAGTAATTCAAGAGTACAACCAATTGTCTTTAGTGGAATGAAATTTGGTTAATAAGTCAAAATTAATTCTAATGAGTTTAAATTATTTAAGTCTAATTAGATTCCCCACTGGGCTTCTAATAAGGTTATCAAAGAACCTAAGAAAGATAAACGGAGGTTATCAAAAAGAAAATGAGATAGTTTGGAGAGAGATGGACGAATTAGATTCGGGTCAAAAAGACTAGAATAATTTAATTAAGAGTTAATTACATTGGGTCTTAAGCCTATAATTAAATGTTGGGCTTATACAAAATAATTGTTAATTATAAACCCAAAGGAATAGTTAATATTAGGCTAGATTTTGATTTAATTAATTGTACTAATCGAATTAAAATTATAATTATAAAAAAAGGGACAAAAGGAGCAAAACTGAATAACTAGATTCGGTAATGATTTTCATTAAACAGTGGGTTTAATGGTTGTCTTTTTGAAGATCCAAAATGTACATAGCTCTTTTGATTTTTTTAATTGAATGAGCGAGTGCTTTTTTGTCTTTCCAATATGTTTTTTATCATTACAACAATGAAAACGTTATGAGAAAATAACGTTCAAGTGTTGCATGGGAAAGGCTGAAGGTATTTTAAGTTTTTTTGGCTAAAGAGTAACGAGAGTTTTTATTTTTTTGGACTCTTCTCCTTTCTCAAAATAAGCCGAAGGCCAAGAAACAACGCTCTCATTCCATTGTTTCAGTGATAGTATGGAAAAAATGCATAGTTCTTTAGAATTCTTATTATAAAAGAATTAGGTTACGCTTTTGGTGGTTCTTTACAAGCTCTCCAAAACCATGAGCTATAACAAAGGAGAAGGTCTCATTTTTGCTACATCAACATGCCAAACAAAGTAAAAGGTTTGCTTTCTTTCTTTTTTCTTCTTCTTTCCCACCAAAGGATTTTGATAACCAAGTTGTCCAAGGAGAACAAGTGGTAGATTGGATTGGTTGAGGACACAACAACGAGGAGTCAAAGCTGCTGCAAAAAGACGGTAAAAAATTCTGATCTTGTTCTTATTATATTTATTTTCCTTATACCATATCATGTATGGATTAAAGCATGTTGATTTGGTGTTTATGCTTCCGCTATATTTTGATTTTGGAAAAAGATTTTAAAATCTACCGTTTAGTCAAACCAAGCATGTTTTTGTTTTTAATCCAACAATTGGTTTCAGAGCCTCTTTTATTATGTATGATTCAGTTCTTCTATATGGCATGGGTTGGCAATTATATTACATTATGTATGCTGCAATTTTTTATGTGATAAAATTATATGTTGTGTATGTCTTGGTTTGCTCTTTTGGTTGTCTATAGAAAATTGAATTACCTATAAGTTTTCTTCGATTGGTTTGTAATAAGCAAGGTGGCCTATCATCATCACATTTCCTCCTTAACTTATTTTTTTTGTAATGTAAAAATTATGTAATTTTGAAGACAAAGTCACCATAGATCGAAGAAAGGTAGGTAAATGTTTTCAGGTTTTATTTTATGTTAATGGAATTTTTTATTTTTATTAAATTCTATTAATTCTTTATTTTTTCAAGTGCTGGAATTTTTGTTTTACATTTTACAAATAAGATTTTATAAAATAAAAAATACCATTAACTAGTTTTTACTGAATGGGCCGAGTTGTGCAAGCGAAGAGTTCCAAGTGGAAGATTCAATACCAAGAAGTTTTTTTTTAGGCCTAAAGACCTTGTAATTTTCTTTTACTTTTTTAAGATGGACAACCAAAAGTAACTTTTTAATTCATGAGGTGAATGGATGAATGGATGTCAATAATATGTGATATAATTTGAATTATGCCATTTAGAAAAATTTCTAACTCGAATGCCATTTGGACTAGGAAAATGCCAAATGGCAAGAGAATTGACAAATAGCAGTAGAATTAAGAGTCAAATAGTAGTGAAAAATTTTATAAATGAATTTAGGATTTAATGACATATGTTATTGAAATTTGGACATAATTGGAGTAGAAATTATAGTTGAATGTACTAGTTTTAAAAGAGATCCAATTGGGACCATAGGAAAGTGGCAACTGGCAGTGACAAGTGTCACCATCAATTGCCAATCCTCTCCCCACTCACGAAACTCCACCATTTTAATTGAAAGATCACTTTAAAAGTTGTCTTTCACTTACTTTTCTTTTTCATTTTCTTCTCTTCTACGTGACCTTCTCCATTTTCTTCAAGCTTCTTCATCTTCTTCATAAGTTTTGTTACTAAACTTCATTAATTTTGAACCTGGCTCTTTCATCTTTCAATTACTACTTCCACAATGTTATCTTCTCCATTTACCACAAGAAAAACTTAAATCCTTCTAACCACCATGAAGATCGTATGAAGCTAAGGAGCTAAGGTTAAGTGTTGTTTTTCAAGATTTGAAGCTAAACCAAGTAAATATCTTGCCAATTTTCATGGGTTTTAGTTAAATGAAGCAATTGTGATAATATTTAGAGGTTAATCTCATGAAATGATGTTTTAGGTATGTGGGTGTCGTGAATGGTAAAGAGTGTGTAATTTTCTTGCTTTTATTGATGAGCTATATTTTTATGGAGGTTGAATGACCATGATATAAGGAGTTTTTTATATGCTATAATGTTGGTGAAGAAATGAACATACATACATACATACATATATATATATATATATACATATATATGTATATATTGATATTTGATTCATGTAAATGTTAAATAATGGGTCAAGAATTGTTTATGGATGATTGATGTTGTATATGATGAGTAAGAAACTATGAGTTATGCTATACATGTTTTAAAGATGAATTGGTTGTGAAATGGATGTTTTAATGAGAATTGAAAGTTGATGAGTATAGAAATGCGTCTATAACCTATTTGTGTTAATAGTTGAGTGTAGAAATGAGTTGAAATGGAGTTAAGAATGAGGAGTAGATGGAGTAGAAAAGGATGATCTTTTTACGAATATGTTAGGTGCAAAAATCTGGAAAAAAACTTAAAGATGATGGATTGGAAAATGTTCACTGCATATGCTTCAGTGTTTTAGCCATAACTTCTTCTAGAGTTCAATTGAGTTGATTCTTAATCTGAATTAAACTAGAGATATATGACTATATTTTTCATTAAGACAAAAAATTTTAATTCTATTGTTAAGAGTCTCAAAAATTGACATGAATTTTGAAAATTTCTAGGAATGAATAGTTAGAGAGTTGAATTTGTTTATCTAAATCTTCCATGAATTTTCTATACTATTATAGAGAGATTTTGACAAAGTTGTCTTCACAAAACGTTGTAGCTTATCCTCTTAGCTCTCTAACGGTATAAAGTATATAATTTTTAGACATTTGAGTTAGGAGATATGACCTTTATAATTTTGTAATGCTGCATAGGAGGGACATTCGAGATAGCTACTTCATTCTGAAATTTTGACCCTTACAGAAGCAAAATGTTTTCGAGGTCTTCATGGAAATTGTAGATCTAGAAGTTTTCTTCGAAACAATCTAAGAATGACCTTAATCCAATATTTTTAACGAAAGTTATAGCCTTTTACCATTTTAGGTCGGAAGAAGAAATGGAGGAAGGGAGAAGTCGCGATAGTGACTCATCGCGATCGTAACTCTGCCCATTTTTTCGTGCAAGTCGCAATTGCGCATCAGCGTGATCGCGACATCGCGGGAACGTACACGCACGCGACCCACAGGTCCCTTACCCCAAAAGCTGAACATATTTCATTATTTTGTCCATAATTTTGTCATACAACCTCCAAATTTTTGAAACATTGGATTCATAACACATTCCTCTATTTCTCCGTAAAAATTATGGCTTTTGGTTTTGACTCGAGAGAGATTGAACAAATCAAAGTAAGGGTATCAGTCGGAAGAGCATGAGCTGAATATTTTATTGGACAAGTTCCAGTATTATGATCATATCTTGATCTGTAGGATTCCAAATAAGATGAATTTTACTTTTGAGTAAACTAGAGATATAGGCCTACAAATTGTCTCAAGAAGTTGAATTTTGATTCTTTCTCTAAGATATAGAATTTCTGGATGGAAGTTGTACATAGTACACTATTTTTGAATGTGAACCACCCGATAATGTTGGAGGTATTTCTTCCATATTACTAAACCAAATTGAGTGATTTTGGTGTCAATGGAAAGATAAGACATAGAGGAACACTTTTCTAGAAGAGAGTATGACCAAATTATGTTATTTTTTCTTTCTAATTGAATGTGAATAGTATGCCTGAAAGTGTGACTTGGAAAAATCTGAAGTGCGTCAATAAGAAAGGAATAGAGATTTTAATGGTTTTAGTAAGGCATAAACCTAAGTATAAATTATACTTAGGTAAGTTTTGATATGAGATTAATTTTATGATGAAATTGATGGATAAATACCTGGGATTATTATGAACATGTATTGTACATATTTCATTTCATCCATATGCATTATTGAGCAATTATAATTGTGCATATTATGATATATGTATATGTTGTTTGAAATAGAGGAGCAACTAGAATTTCAACCTCTAAACATTGCCTAAACTTCCAGGCATTATTAGCTTCGGGAGGAACTAGTGAGTAACCTTGACGATTTCTCTCAATTATTGTTTGCCTAAGTTATGCTTTGAATGATAAATGAATGTGAAATGAATGTGTTTGATTGTTGATTTTGGACAAAAGGTCCGATGATTGTGAATGGGGAATGTATATTGAAATGCTTTTTGAATGTGAATGTAAAGACCTAAGTGCTTTGTCATGTAAGTGATTGTGGTACATGCATTCCATTCATGAATGCACAATCAGATAATTGCAGTTGTGACCAGAGTAGCCATCGATTTGAGCTTAAAGCTCAATGAGTGAAAAGAGCCTCGAGCTTAAATAGTGATTAAGAGCCTAAGGCTCACTAAACAGTTATTAATGAGCCCGGTATCTAAAATGGATACAGGGTAATTTAGGCACTCGGTCACAACAACTTAATAAATGTAAAGTATATCATGAGCATTTCATATGCATTTATATCAAGTATGTTTGATTAATTGAAATGTCAAAATTTCCTATGCTGGAATAAAAGAGTGATTTATGATCTATTATGCAAAATTTTGAATTTCATGTTATGTGAAATGTTGTGTTGCATGAATTGAGTGAACCATCGATGATGGTTACCTCATCGAGTTCGCAAAACTCATCCAAAATCTGCAATTATTTTTCAGGCTTGAAGAGTACCCCGTTAGACAAACGAGATTATACCTACGGCATGCAAATAAGGGATAGAGGTCAGGATTAGTTCGTATCTGCATTGTATTTCTTTATTTTCGTACTGAATTGTATATTCCACAAATTTTTGTATCATTTGTAATTGAATATTGCGGTATGTAATAACTTTTGGAAATCGAAATGTTTTGTATTTGTAATGGGTCCAAATGGCTATTGAAATTCTAATGTTTGTATTGCTATGATTGAAAATGTTTATAAATTAAAGTGGGCCCGATGTGGTTATTGATTTCCGCATACTATATTGTGATTTTAAAAAAATTATACTAAATTTTGAATGATTGAGTGCTCTAGCATGCCACTCTCGTGGGGCATGGACTCGGATATCCCTCAGAATGTCGGGTACATGTCTTGCAGGAGTGGGGTGTTGCAGAATGAGCGTAAAGTTAGCAGGAACAAAGGGGTATAGACTAAGCATGAAACTAAAGACAACAAAAGCAAGACTAAAAGATCTCAACAAGGAGAATAGAATACCAGAGCATTAGGCAATTACAAAAGAACTAGATGTATTACAAAGATGCCAGAGGAGAGTACCATACAGACCTGAGGACTTATTACTAAGAAAAGAAGAAGAAATATTAATCAGCAAGTACAATGAGGCCTTAGAAGACACATACAAATTGCTAAAACAAAAACCAAGGATGCTTTGGCTAAAAGAAGGGGAGAGGTGCACAAACTACTTAATGAACTCAAGGAGAGCAAGAAGAGGCTTACTTTTGAATACTTCAATAAGCAATATGGCGTAGAAGAAGAAGTAAAGATTATTTTGGATGATATATTGAGGAGAATAAGGTAGATTTCAAAAGAGGATAAGGCAGAAACAATCAAAGAAATATCAGGGGAAGAGATCAAAGAAGCCCTATTTTCTTTAAATCTTGACAAAACCCCAGACCCAGATGTTTATAATGGGAGATTCTTTTAGAGGAACTTGGATATATTGGGTGAGGAAGCCATAGAAGTTATTAAGGAGTTTTTCAAAAAAGGTACTATAGTGAAAGAATGGAATAAAAAATTTGTGAGTCTAGTCCCCAAACAACCCAATGCATTCAAGTTTAAACATTTAAGGCCAATTACTTGTTGCAGTATATTTTACAAATCCATTACTAAAATACTTGCAAGTAGATTGGAGAGGAGTATGGGAAACATCATAAATCTAGCCCAGAATGCATTCATAGGAGGGAGAACAATAGGCACAAACATT
>JAOTJB010000007.1:20421795-20433330 GCA_027123815.1 Erythroxylum minutifolium | reverse complement strand
CCTACCAATACAATATCTAAACCAACAAGAAGTTTAAAGCTAGAACTATGATAATAATAATACTTAAAGCAACAAAAATCATATTGTATTATTTCATACATACAAAATACCCCACTCAACTATTGTAAATACCCCTTATATTTAAAAAAATTACTACTAGTGTGTAGAAGGAATTACACAAATTAGTAAAACTCCATACAAAAGATACTATTACCCTATACAAATAATATTACTATTTATAAATACCACAATTCTAAGGAAAAATTAGCACCATTTTATACAAAACATGCATTTAGCTAATATTATAAATATCACCAATTCATATTTTACACATTATAATTTTATAAAAAATATCATCACCTTATATAAAAAATGCCACAACTTTATATAAAAATGCCATTACTTTATGCAAAGAATATCTTTAGTCAATACTATAATTACCACAAATTTATACCAAAAAAATCATCTTCTGTATTTTATTGTTTTGTAATCTACTTCTCAAGAGGAACGTAATGTGTCTCAGTTTGTATTTCTTTGCTAAACTAGATAAATTTGTTTATGAGAACAGCACAACTATTTATATTCTAAACTATATATATATATTGTACTTGAAAATTAAGTCTCAACAGGAACACAATTTGAGACACATCTAGGTCCCAAACTATTTTATATCGTAAAATGCCACAATTCTATATAACAATATCACCATTAATGCCACAATTTTATGTGAAAAATACTACTACTTTGTAAAAAGATACCACCATTTTTAAAAAATACTATTATTCTATTAAAAAATACGACAAAACACTATCACTTTACATGAAAAATACAATCACTCTTTTAAAAAATTATTAATGTGTACTACCAAATCACCGCTTTATATAAAAAAATATAATTTAGATTCATATTAGTGAAACTTGGAGGTCATTTTGTAAAGCAGTTAAGACTGAATTAAAACGATCAATACACAGACTCTTGTTGCCTTACTTTTCTTTATCTTCCTTTCTCAATCCTTTTCTTGACTTTTCCCCCATAATTTCAATTATAATTTGTTGCTTATGCAGCTTGAAATAACTTCAATTATCTTTCCTATTTTTACAGTTTATTTATTTATTTACAATTAATAAGGCCTCTCTTTTTTTTTGGGTAAAAATAAAATTCCCCTCTAGCATGTGGTGTGGTCTCTGTATGTGTCCCTTTTTCTATATTGTTGGTTTTCATTGTCTTTTTTTTTTTTTTGCTCTTTTTTGTCATATCTATGCGTTTCTCTATTTCTCTCTTTCCTTTTCTTCTCTCACTCAACGAAACCATTGTCGTAGCAGCCAAGTGGATTGGATTGGATTGGATAACACACTCCCTACACCTTTTACCCTAAAGCCCTCTCTGTAGTTGTCTATCCTTCTCATCTTCTCTCTATCCTGGTCATACAGACTAGGGTTCTTCGTTTTGAAGGCTAGTGTTTTCCTTCTTCCGTTGACATAAAGGTGTGCTTTTTTACTTCTCCTTCCTTTCCCTCTCTATTCTCTTAGGGTTTCACTGTTTAGTTTTTTACTTGAAAGGTGCTATCTTTATTGTTATTTCTTTTGTTTTGCTGTCTTCACTTGTTTGGGTTGTTGCTTACGTGATGGAAGTTTATTGGGATGTTCGTTAATTCGGTTTGTATCTGTTTATTTGTCTGTTTCGTTCGCTAGTTCCTTTGTTTCAATCTAATTGTTTTGCTTTTTATTGATTACAAATTTACATTGTTGAGTAAACGATTACTTTTGTAATTTTATTGAGATTATTCCTTTCCTTAGCCTTTTTGACGTATTTCTTTTTTTATTATTTCTTTTTGGTACTCTGCCTGTTGTCAATCTGATATATTTTTTTTTCGTGAATATTGAGTAGGATGGTAGTTGGGAGAGAGGGCGGTTACTGTGAAAGGGTTTTTCTTGTTCTAGGAAATGCTAGATAATTGGATTGAATACTTTTAGTTCACATGAAGAGTTTAGCAATCTATCCCTCTCTCTATCACAGTTATGTAAACCTTACATTGGGAAACTTTGAACTTCGCTGATTAATTTGTTTAGTTAGACTAGTCTGTGGTTTTAGATACCATCACTAGTGATCACAAGCGTTTACCCACTTTATTTATCTTTTTCTTTCTTTTCTCCATCGAAAGAAGAGAAAAATCGGATGCTCTCTCCATTCATTGTATTTGATCCTATTGATGTGTGCCACCATTGCCTGAAGCATTCAAATTATTCAGGCTTAAATTTTGTGGCTTATTAGATATATACACTATACGGTGTGTTTCTCATTATTTTTGTGGGTTTTAGTGTTTTACCCTCTTGTTCAACTTGATGTGTCTGCTATGAGCGGAGCTTTGCTTTTATCCTTAAACAGCTGTAGTATCTATTTTGTTGGATATCTTCTATTAGCAAAGCGTAAAGGGCACGATAGCATATACTTTGTTGGATATCCATATTACTTATGAATGTTCTTCTGCAGCATAGTAACTTTGCATCAAATTGCAGGATTCCTTGGTGACAAGAGCATAACAATATAAGAAATCTGTAATTTTGGGATTAAGATTCATATTAATTGTTATGTGTGTGTAATGATGATTTTCAACCAGGTAGAGGAACACATTCTTTAAGATTGACAACTATGATGTTAACATCATTTCTTTAGTAATTCTTGACCTTCTTTGGCGAATGGCGGCTGATCATCAGAGAAAACGGCTCAATGGTATCAGCATTGCAAATTGTGGCCCTCCAGAGCAGTATAAAACCAAAAAGAAAAAAATAGAATCGTCAAAAAAAAATTTTAGTGCAAAATCTCATATTTGTCTACAATGGGATGACAAGCAAAGCAAGGTTGTTGCCAGAAGAGAACAAATTGGCATTAGTCGGAGAGATTTGAGGCCATTTATTGATTCTGGTCCTCAATCTCACAATGTATTGGCTGATGTATTTGCTCTTCCACAAGAGATTTTTGGGTTGGAAAATTTGGCAGTAATTCTTTCAAAAGAGGTATTTATAATCCTATCATGTTTGTATGTGTGAATTATATTTTTCCTTGTGAGCATGATGCCTATTGAAAGATGGAATTTGATTCAGGTTTGGCTGAAAAATTTATCAGAAGAGGAGAGAAAATTTCTGATGCAGTTTCTGCCTATAGGACAAAATGCAGAAGAAGTTGTTGAAGCATTGCTTGGGGGGGACAACTTTCATTTTGGAAATCCATTTCTCAAATGGCAAGTACTAATTAAATGATGTGTATGAATGAGCAACTATGCAATGTGGAATTCTAGTTTGTCTTGTTGCTGTCACTGAGATTTCAAGCTTTTTTTTTGTCCTTTATTAATTTTTTGGATCAAGGTGGATGGGTGTTTTCTTGGTAAGGTTATTAATTGTAGCGTCCGAATAGAACAAATGAAGTGATGTGGAAATTTCCACTTGCCTTAATGTTAAATTCTTATGTTGTGAAAATATTTATCTGGTAGGAATTTTATTACCTTTGAGTTTGCTTTTGGGGGCCTTGTATTCTTTATTCTTCTATGTGATAATGCCTCCTACAACTACCTGACATATTGTAGTTCTAAACAGCAGCAATGTGCATTTACTTCTTGTGCTGACATAAATATTGAAATATATTCACTAAATGTACTTGTTGGTCTGTGGTTTCCAAAGAACTATACTGATTTATGATGGGTTGAACCATTTGAAGTCTGAGTTTGACATTTCATATGGAACATAATGTTGCAGGGGAGCATCACTCTGTTCTGGTAACCTTCACCCTGATGAAGTTATTCATCTAGAAAAATGTTTAAATGTTGATAAGAAAGCGTACTGCTCAGAGATACAGAATTATCACCATGAGTATGCTCCTTTGCTTTGATTTATGTACTTGTTCAGTATTTTTGTTTAATCTGATGTCGTTTTCTCGGGGTTCAAATTAGCTTGATGCCTTTTCTGCTTTTGTGTGTTAATCCCTTTTAATCTTTCTTATTGTGGCAGGATGATAAACTATTTCCAGAAGTTGAAGGAAGTTTACGAAAGTAGTGAGGATCCAGAAAGGGAAGTCTTACAGAGAAAATGGAGGTTGACTCCACAGGAAAACTTTTTTGTTTATTCTTTCCCCTGGTGTATATATGTCTTCTTTCATATTTACAGCTCAAGTTACATACAATACTTCGCCAACAATATCCATTTGACTTTTACAGAGATCAATGATTGTTGTTGGATTTCTCCACAGCAACCTTTATTTTGTACTCTTGCCCTTTGTGTATGTATATATATATTGTATATATATATATATATATACATATATATTCTTTCATATTCACAACTCAAGTTACATATAGTTCTTTTCTGAGAACATCGATTTGACTTTTACAGAGCTCAATCATTGTTGTTGGATTTCTTCTCTCCTTTTTTGAGCATGTATGTGATTTTTATTTGACATGATTGATTTTTCCTGGTACGGCCAGAAAGCATGCAAATGAATCTTTATTTCACAATGTTGAGGAGAATTTGGAGGCTACATCAGAGTCTTGCTCTTTGGCTACGGATGACAAAGCTTGTAGTAGTGATAATCAAACTTCTGCAGTGACAAGGAGTGGAGAACTTCAGGAGAGGTGATTAACTTTCCAAAATAATGCTGACAATTGTGACTATTTATGGCAGTCATTATAGCAAATATTGGACTAATGTTTTCCAAGACTCATCTCATGATATTTGGTATCCTGCATTAAGGGGAAAATAATGAATTACCAGTTTTCGGTTGTTCTCATCTATCTGTTGAAAGATGATCCTTTCAAGAGATTATGAACATTGTGAGCAAGTAGAATAGATGTATCTGTGTGTGCATGTATTGGCATCTTAGATGTATGAAAAATTCCTTCCCGTCATTTGCTCTTAATGTGTTTTGAAAATCTGAGCCTGTTTCCTATGCTTTTAAGCTTGAGAAATTCAGTAATCTTTACACTTTGCTTCCAGTATATATAGACAGAAGTTGAGGTTTGTGGCTACATGGCACTATGTGCATCTTAGAGTCTTTAACATTACTTGACCAACTGCAGTTGTGATTGAAACCTTATGTCTAGATGTTTCTTGTATTCCTTTTATTGCCTACATATGACATCAATAGTCCTATGGAAGTTTGTTCTGAACGTTTCAGTTCTGGCGTCATGTTTTATGTTATATGAGCCCACTTAAAATCTTCCATCCTCCTGCCTGCAACCACTCTACATTCATCTCTTTTATAGTTCATGTGCATTTTACATATTCTCCGAATGAATAATAACTTCGAGCTGAACTGTGAAATATGTCATGCAATTCAGAAGTTAATCTTGCTTGCTCCTTTGGTGTCAGGACTTATAAGGAAGGCTTATTGGGGGAGAAATGTAAAAGGCCACTGGTTTCCAGTGATGCAAAACTCTGGGGAGGTGACAACCTTCACAAGCATAATATCTATCAAGCTGATGGTGCTGAATACATGTCATACGTAAAGGTTGGTGTCTATTTCTTGATGTTTCTTTTAGATGGTTGCGCAATCTCTTATTGTAGAAATGGCATCCATGTGGATCTGTAGTACATCAAAACTTAGTGGTTCAAGTGACAGTCGCAGGCTGATTGATATCACTCTTTATGAAATTGCTCACAACTTGACTTTTATGCGTTTTGGACAAATGCTTTTGGGAAGGGAATGAGTGGTAGTGTTCTCATGAGCATTTTACTTGCTACTTTTAGTATGGAGAAATGGGTCTCGCTTCTTAATAGGTATGAAGGGCATGCTCAAATTCCAGGAGCACCTCTTTTAATTTTCTCAGATAATTCTTTTACATTAAGGGCATTGGAAGGGCTTGAATGCTCTTCCTGCTCAATGAAATTGAGATCACCGACTATCAAGGTAATGGCATTTGATGTTCTCTAATCTAGCTGATCAAAGCCTAATTACAATTTAGAACATTATTAAACGTATGAATCCTGATGTGTTGTTGGGGTTGTCACCCTTTCATTCTTTTGATTCACTGAAGTTTCTTTTCTGACATGAAAATGACCTTAGCTCAAGCTACCTGGAGATAGGGGGACATTTTTCCTTCAAGTCATGGTTCTTGTAGCCATAATCAAGGTGGGACTTTGATCCTAGGTTCTTAGTGGAACACTAGAGATGCTTCATGCTGAAACTCATGGTGTCTAAATAGTCAAAGTTCAGTTTTCTATGTATGTACAAATTGTTATCTAACATCATCAACCTTTAGACTTGATTTATTTAAGTTCAGTTTCATGTTTCTGCTCTCAGATCTTTGGCTGGTTATCAAACCTCGTTGTTCCCATATACTAACCCAATTAAGCCAATATTATTTTTCTTGTTAATGAAATTCACAATATAGAAGCTGCTCAGTTTTTTTTTTTTGGTTGGACGGGGGGGACGTTTTGCTTTTCCAGATAAGCAAGAAGCAGCACCAACTTGTCAAGAGTATGAAACAATCTGGTAAAAGCATTCAATCTAAGTCTCTCAACAGTGTGCTAGGTGACCTTGATACATTGCATGTACAACCATATGAAGAGTTTGTGAAAGAGGAGGCCAAAAAGTTGCAGGAGTATTGGTTAGTTTGAAAATTGAATTGAATGCTTCCTCCAAACATAAGAAACCTTTTGTTTTTCCCCTTTTGAATATATATTTATATGTATATAGGTTGAAATTGGCAAATGAAGATCTTCCTACAGCATACACAAATTGGAAAGCAGGGCAGTTCCAGAGAAGGGAGATTATCATGTCTTTGAAGCAAGACCTGAAAGAAAAACTGAAATATTCAGTGGAGGTTTGATACTCTGGCCTTGCATATCTTCCATCTCTATTTATTCCTGTGGGCATTTCGAAATGACTAACTTGTTGGGTTTCCAGTGGAAATTGTACTAGGTGAGTTTGTCTCAATTACTCTAAGCTTTAACTGTTGTTTTATGCTAATGGCTATTCAGGATGGGCAGAAAGAAAACTTAGAGATTTTGCTTCATGGTCAGAATGTTCGAGGAGGAAGAAACCTTGGATTTGATTTGGAGGTTTACTTCTCTGTATTACTTGCTTCGTTTTTGCTTTCTTTTCCGTTTCTATCTTTGCAGTACGTACATTTGATGCTGTTTTTATTTGGCAAATCTTTCTTATTGGCTGTATTTTTAACTTGTTTATGGTTGGATAGGGTGAAGAAGAAAACCATGAAAGTATGGTTCAGGACCAAAATGATGAAATACAGGCAGCCAATTATCCCATTTCAGCTAATGAAGGTTCTGTTTCTGTCTCTCCACAGTACCAATCTCTGCAACAGATTTCTCCTTTTAGTGGTAGCGATGAGCCTAACCTCACAGATATGGATTCAGAACATAATGTGGTTGCTAAGTCTGATGGAACTTCTCCCGACGTATCTGCGTACTCAGGAAATGCCAATAATGCTGATGGTTCCATAAGCCAGGGTGTTCCCATCTCTTCCAGTGATGGTGTATGGTCCGCAGTTGGTATGCCAAAGTCTTATTATGATTCAACTGCAAACCATGAATATAGATCTTCTGGTAGGTTGTCCCTTCCACATCAACTCAATGGGGATCAGCAGTCCCAGTTAATTGATCTGGAATATAATGCAGGTGAAGAAAACATGAGAAAGGATTTGTTACACAGACAATCTGATGATGGTTCCTACAGTTCTTACCCAAACAATGATCCCAATGGATTGCTTCAATCTCTGTTTAAAGGGCAGGGGACACTATGCTATGAAAGTGAACAAAAGGAAATAGGGCTTGATTTCCAGTCATCAAAGAACATATTGATGGAAGAGTGTCAGTTTAATGGGCATCTTCAAGGGAACCTGAATTCTTCCCTGCCAATGGAACACAGCAAGAAGAGACATGGCGAAGGTTACTTGCACCAAAACATTTCTGATGCTATTTACTCTGATGGAGGTGGATCCTTAATTCCAAGACAAGGTCTTCTATCCACTGTCAATTTGCAAGAATGGGTCAGTCATCATGCTTACATGCCAGTAAAACTCCAATCTCACAACCATTGTGATGGAATGCTAACTCAAAACTGGCTTCCTGGTGAGCGTCAATCTCGTGGTGGCTGGAATGGTTCTGATGGTGCCAGTATTCCGGGCCATATTATTGGAACTGGTGCAGATCAGAGCTTGTTTAGTGTTCTATCACAGTGTAATCAACTGCATTCAAGTGGCCCATTTGGTCCAATGGGTTCGAGTGAGCAACTCATGTTGCCTAGGAACTATGAGATGGGCAGTGGGGGTAGTGCCAGGATCAGTCATTCGTTACAACATGTTGCTCCTCCGATTAATTACTTGAATGGACGTGATCCTTCAAATAACTTGATGCCTGATGAATTTGGATGGACTCAAGGTCAGCAAAATCCTAGCTTACATGATCAGATGGAGAGACCCTATTTGAGGTCATGGAATCAATAGGATTTAATCTACTCCTGATTAGTGTGTGTGGATGTTGTCGAGGTTCAATTCAGCAGGAGAAGTAATGCCAGATGTAACATTGTGGCAAACGAGTCCATGATCTAGGAGGCCGAACCTTCTGTGGTTGTTGCAGATAAAGCTGAACCTTGCCACATAGACTCCAAGATAGGTTATATGTAAATACTTTTATACAAGAGGCAACTTATAGATGCCAATGTATATATTTCTGATATTAGGTGAGCAGAGCAGGTGAAAACAAAGATGAGGATGAGAAGATTCTTTTGCTTTTTTTGATAGGTTAGTTACTTTTAACATTTTTGGCGATTTTTCATTTTGTTCATGGAAAAACATTTTGCAATAATTTTTGGAGGCTATGAATTGCCCAAGGCTCTTTGATAACTTGCCTGTCTCTTTCCATCGAGCATATTATACCCAAACTTTGCTCAACTTATGCTTATTGGTTTCTTATGCAGGAGGAGGCGAATAAGATGATATGTCTGTATCTATTGGCAGTTTATTTGGCACACACCACCACCTTCACATGATAATAATACCGTTTTCTTTATAACCAAACCAAGGCAAAAGCAAAATTATCTTGATTAGTATGACAACTTGTAATGACTAACTAAATTACCATAAAACAGACAGCAAACGTGAAGAATTGACCATAACCGAAGCAAGAACAGTAGTTATACATGAACTGTGGTCGCAAAACGAAAATGCAGAGACTATTAGAAAGAAGACATCGTGAGCAACATTACCATCCATATATCAACAACTACGACATTACACTATTCATTTAATTTCCCTGACTGACGACATTTTTTATTAGTTAGTTTCACTGAAACTATATATCTTTCCAATTCCAACGATTTGATTTCAGATTCCTAACCCAAAGCTTTTGCTTTTCTTTAACTTCTAATCGCCAAAAATGCCAGGAGGCAGAGCCTGAGAGGAGAAGGCAGAAACGAGATCGTTGAATTGACAAATTGGTGTTAATTGAAGAAACGGAATGGAGAAAAAGAACAAAGAATTTATTAACTTGGAAAGGGAATCCGTTATTCCAATTCTCAAACCGAAGCTCATCATGACCTTGGCTAATCTCATTGGTAAACTTTTCCTTGACCTGTAATGTTTCTTGTTCTTCCTTTCATGTGTTTCATTTTGGCATTAGGGGACATATGGATCCATTTGATTGTTTGTCTTATTTGCTTTCTGTATAAATATGGTCACTTTCTTTTATTCTTTTTCACATTGAGATGCACTACATGTGTCTTATTAATGTACTTCCGTGCTCAACTGGATCATTGCAGTTGATACATAATTGCTTTCTCAAATTGACATATCATAAACATGTTTCAGCGCATTCAGGACTATCCGAATGTCCCAAGTTTCCAAGTTGCTTATGTACCGCATAGGGCCTTCAAAACTTTGTGATTTCTCCAGAGTTGTATAGAGGTAGTAAGCGTTGGCAACTTCCTCACTTTAATGGATTATACTGGATATGGGCAATATTTTTCATTCCTTGTTCTTTCCGTGGAAGTGCCAGTCTTTGCAAATTTTAATTGCATCCCAGTCAGTAGTCCCCGATCTTTGCAACTTTCTGCAGAGCATAGTTCTGATAGAATGGAGTTTTTCAAGCTCTGGATGAGAATTGTGTACACAATTCGAGCTTGGTATCTTTTGCAGTTTGAGGATTTGATGGCATCATCATTTCTTGGAACTCTAATTTCCTTTTTCTTTTAGACATAATTGTGTGTGTCTCTCCATACAACTACATCACAACTAATTTTCGCAGTGATGATGCTTGCTGATCAGTGTTATAACTAGAATCGAATGCACTTCTGTATGCAGCAATTATATTCCCTCTTTGTCCCGGTAAGTGCTCAGACACTGGGCAGCAGAACCTTACTCCTGAAGAAATTGACGTACTTGGAACAAATTTTTTTGACGTGCCTTTTTCAGGTACCATGACTACTCCTTTTTGTTTATTGGGTGTAATGTATCTTAAGGTGGGTGACTGCAGATACATTATGCAACCGGCACAGTCTGGATCTACAACCCCTGAAAAACAAATTAAATGGGTGGCGAAAAATTGTCTGGCTACAAAAGAAGAATGAACTAGCTTTTTTCTTTTGTTCAATGGATGGACCTGTTACGATAATTAAGCAATTAATGAAACAGTGCCATGCAGAAAGAAAGCTGGAGGACGTCGAAGTAGTAACTAATAAAATAAGATCGTTGTAATACTGTGGGCTAGAGCAAACCGTGTAAGATGACAGCACGTGGCACCATCTTAAACACTGTATAATGGTTAATTAGCCGGGTGAAACAGATTTGTACATAGGCAAAATCAATGCAATCAACGTGAATCTTCCCTTGTCTTCTTTCTAGGAGTTAATTCTATCGAGAAATCAGGCCGGGATCTGATCCTGATAGTATTATAATAATTATGAAACTTTTCTGTAATATTTAATTTTTCGAAAACTAAAATCTCTTTAATTTTAGAAAATGATTAACACAAATCTTAATGAAACGGAAACTTAATTTGTACCTTATTTCGCAGCTTGATCCTTTTGAAACTGATTTGTCTAACCATCATAGCTGCACAAATATTCAATCTTTAATGGTATTCATAGAATAGGTTGAGAGAGCTTTATAACTCTTACAAAGAGGGTTAAACAATAAGTGCTAACTCTATAGAGCTTAAGCCTATTTATAATAGGTTTTGGACATTTTAAAAATTTAGTTAAAATTAAATTCTAATTTCAATTAAACTTTAATTAGAATTACAAATAATTCTAATTAAATACCAATTATGCCCAAATTAGATTCAATATTTCATATGGATACTTATTTATTAAATATCTTATATTTAATCATAAAGTTTCTCAAATTTTACTGCTGGAACCCCGCCCTAGGCGGGTCCACAGGCCCGACATCCTACATGACATCTGGACCTGTAGCCCA
This sequence comes from Erythroxylum minutifolium, assembly GCA_027123815.1. NCBI lineage: Eukaryota > Viridiplantae > Streptophyta > Magnoliopsida > Malpighiales > Erythroxylaceae > Erythroxylum > Erythroxylum minutifolium. The sequence goes on along the minus strand of JAOTJB010000007.1, from coordinate 20,421,908 downwards.
CGGGGGAGGGATTCCCTACCAGTGACACTTAAAACGAATAAATTCATTTAATTACCTTTGTACAAAAATAGAGATTAAATCACAAAAATTAATTCAATAGGTATTGACCCCGG
>JAOTJB010000007.1:20333572-20352323 GCA_027123815.1 Erythroxylum minutifolium | reverse complement strand
TTTGGAAATTCCTCGACAATTTGCTTTTAGTTTATCCAATGCAACTACAATTCTGTAATAGGTTTAGCAACCGGTACTACATCTAACTATTACACCTAATTCATATTTACGCTCCCAAAAATTCATAAATCGTAATTAATCAAATATTTTCTAAAGTATATCATTAATCATCAAATTCTTCATTAGTCTCAAAAGAGATGATTGTTTGTCAGATATAAAAGAATTTTATATAACACAACTACCGGAGTTGTCAGATTCAAAAATATTATATATATACATTTCAAAAGCTTTACACAAGTAATTTGTTAGCTTCACCTAAACTCTACTTGGTCTGTCCTGTATTTTAGGATTATCAATAATTATTCGATCTCTTGAAAAAAAAAAAATGACAAGGGGTGAGCTGCTTACTCAGTAAGGATAACTAATCTTATCCTTAAAATCAAGTAACTCAATAATTAATTAAAACACTTAATCAACCGATTAAATCAGACATATAATATGTCTATATACAATAGTTCTCAATCTAATCCGAACAGTTAACAAGCATTTCAAAAATTTTACCAAATTATGATTAACACAAATATTAATTATAACTGTCATTTAGGCTTTACCTGATAATTAACTTAATTTACTAGACCCAACTTAACCTAATAATCGTACATTTAGTGGTCTGTTAGCTTACCTTAACTCATCGTAAACTCTCACTAAGTAGAAACGTAATTAAACGTATAAATATCAGCACAGGATACCTTGATTTCTCAATCTTCACCTCGGTATTACTCTAGCACTTAGCCATCGACACAGGATATATCCGAAAGTCAGGATATCCTGATACCACTTCGATACCTAGTCATCTGCATAGGACATCTCCAAATTTCAGGATGTCCCAGTATCTCCTCCACGGACGGATACCTGACCACCACTCACTTATATCGACTTAACATATCCATACAAGACCATCAAATGTAGTATATTCTAGGCAAGTCACCAATTTTATATTTTGACCAATTATTCTCAACATATTACCAATCGATCTCTATTTTACACATTTTTGCAGAGTTAACATATAATACACCTCATAATATGCATAACAAAATATAATCACGAAACACCTTGTATTTTGATTAATCATTAATGAAATAAAATAAACATAATCATGCAGGTAATTATTAATCATTAATTAAATTAATGACCAATTCAAAATATAATTTATTAATAACTAAACAGAACTTAATTTCAAGAATAAAGTTTAAAATTATCCTTACCTCAATTTCGGACTCAACTAATTAATAATTTCAATTTTTCCTTAATCAGACTTTTAAACCTAGATTTTACAAAATTTTATTAGACTAATTTGCCAAAAATTTCTTACTCAATTACACTAAATAATCCAACATTATTCTCTCTTCTAATTTATCTTAATTATAAAAATAATATCTTTACCAACTTAACCCCATAATTACTAAAATACTCTTAACTAATTAAAAGTCCATTTTATCTTCTTCCATTTCAATTAATACCAAAAATGTCCTTCTTACAACAAAATTTCAGATTTACCCTTAACTTTATGCACTTTGCATTATGCGCTTACATGCAACTTAAATTTCATATTCATCCTTAGCTTTCTGCACTTCTTATTATGCTCCTACATGCAACTTAATTTTTCAAAACAATTATATCATCTTCACCCTCTTCTCTTCTTCTCTCTTTTTTTTTTCTTTCCTCATTTTCCAATCCATTTTCTCCACTTTTCTCTCTTCATGAAACTTCAAAAAATTATCCCAAACAACTACAACATGTAATCTAACTATAAACTAGTGTAGAATGATCAAAAATTACAAATAAAATGACATAATAATTGCTGAAATTTTTATCTAAGTGTAAGGCATTATGGGGTTGTCAATTTCCACATCTCTCTCTAATTTTTATGCAAAACAAATGAAATGAGGAAACTTAAGAAGAAAGAGTTACCTGCAAATGAAATAGTGTATTTTTAGGCTGACTTGCCAGTTGGAAATGAAGAGAAAAGATGAAGAAGATGGGGGACTTTCATTGATTTTTAATGTATATTTCCAACAGATTGCTAATTCTCCTATTTTGAATGGCTTAATGGGTTGGGCTGTGGATTTGGTTTTACTTTTGTTTTGTGTTCTCTTGTCAGTAGCAAATCATCCAGGGGCACGTTACAAGAGTGCCACTAAGGCGACTAATTGTTAATCGACCCCAGAAAGAGATAACTTTCATTAAGGTGGTTATCTTTCCAAATATGTCATTTCATGATCTTTGCTTTATTTCTGGTGGTATCACATTATACAATCAATGTCGCTCTCTTTTCGGTGCATTATTTTCCTGTGTCTCTGCTGATATCATTTTTTTCATTCGATGGAATTTGACATACAACTGTTGGAACCGATCCTTCATGAGATATGAGCCTGAGATTGAAAAACTATTTGAATCGGTTGCTAGATCATGTGGCGGCTTAAAACCCATGGAGGCTATAAGCAAAATGGGCTGTTGGTGAATAAAGGAAATTAATTTTTATATTTAAAATTAAAAATTTTAATAAAATAATTAGGGTTAAAAGTATTTTTTGAACTTCAAACATTTACAATAGAATACAGAATAAATCTAATATTTTGTAGAGTTCAAATTGAATCAAAATATTTAAAACAAACAGTGGATGAAAAATTAAACGGGACTAACTCCTATAAGTTAAATATTACAAAGTTATTTTTATTTATTAATAAAAAGTGATGTAACACTAGTGCATAGTAAGTGAGATCTATTATCTGAAATGTATAACACTACTACCACTTGGTAACTCGGATTCACTTTTTAAAATTTATAATAGTGGGTCCCACTCTACTTCTATTTAAAAATATAAAATAATATAATGTCAAGATTTAATTAGTAAAATTTTTTGTCTATTTAAAGTTTGTTTTAAACTTTTTGGAAACATTAATGTTCAATTTGAACGCTTTAAAATTTCATGGGTAAAATTGTATCTTATTGTAAATATTGAGATTTAAAATGTACTTTTAGCTAATAACTAATAATTAGTGAGGTAAATAGTGGAAGTTTTTTAAAGTTCGGACTAATATTATAAAATTGAGAAAATTTTGATAGTTTTTTATAATTTACCCTAAATTAAAATAAGTGAAAATTTTTTTAATTATATATTTTTCTTTTTTTCAAATTATTCTAATATCATATACAATATTTTTATTAGTTTTGAAATTTATTTTTTCTATTTAAAATTTGATGCATTTTTATATTTCTGTTTTACTGTAATAAAATGGTTGAATTCAATAATTTAGTTCCATTCATAAAAATTACTTATTTGAAACTAATCAATTCGTTTACATTATACATTTTTATAACTTTAACGTTTTTTCATTGGAATGGAATATTAATCTCTTGGTTCAAGAGAAAGTAGCCCGGCCTAGTGAACAAAGTGTTAAAAATCCCCAACCTCGGATTGATGAGAAACCAGCTCGGCCCATTGAATAAAGTGTAAAAAGCCGGGGATTTGGAACGGTTGGTTCTGAATTCAGTGCTCAATTTGGGTGAGTCCATATATGCATGGAAAGTTGGTTAAAGTCGATGAGGTTTCCATAGATGTACGTATTGTCGAGCATTCCTAAGGAACTCTATTATATGAAAATTCATCCAGACCCATAAAAATTGAACAAACGAGATGATTCGGGAACAGAGTTGTAGGGATTCCTCTGATAAGATCCCTTTGCAATTGAGCTTATGGAACAATTTGAACTTTTTATTCAGATTGAAATAACATAATGTTATAATAAAATAACTCAACCTTACATGGATTCATTTAATTGGGAGTGTAAATTGCAAGAAAGGAATAAAGGTTTTGCTTTTATGCTTTGAAAAACGTAGAAGCGTTTTCCATGTTAAAAATAAAAATAACATGGGTTTAAATTCACTTTTGCTGCTTTTATTATGTTAATTTGCTTTCCACTAGGTCTAGCGGGGAGTAAGCTAAGAGAAGACTGTTGAAAGATTAATCGTGATCAAATTATAAGTACAATAAAAAAATGATTTTATAACTTTTCAATCAAATCGCTTTAATTGAATAATTTTAAAAATATAAATCATAAATAAATTGATCGTAATATACCTTATTTGAATTCCTATATAAAAATTTGAACTATCAACTATAAATTATTCATATGTCCAACCTCTAAAGTTCTAATTATATCTACAAAATATAGAAAAGAATTCAAATATTTTGATAAGAAATAACAACATTGCTAGCTCTTTTGTCTTTTTCCTGTTTATAGTAAAAGGCAATACGATTTCTTTCTTATTAAAATTAAAATTTCTAATTATAATAAAGTTTAAATCTAATTATAATTACTATTAACTTTAATAAAAATATCTTATATTTGATTTTTGAAGTTCCTCAAACTTCATAAAAATTAGTACTAGAATGCACACGTCGATTATAAGCAAACTCATCATGCAGCAAACACTCTTCTTATTGCTTTAAGTTCTTTTGAATAATACAATGTACAAAGTAGATAAGGTCTGGTTTATTACCTCGATTTGCCCGTCTAATTGTAGATGACAAGTAGTTGAAAAGAGAGGTTTGATCCCTAACTTATTCTTAATGTCCTCCAAAAATAACTCAACAAATTTGCATCATGATGAGAAACTGTGCTTCTCAGCATACCATGCAAACAAACTACTTCCTTTAAGAAGTCTAACTGATTTTTAATTAATTTTCTCTTTTAAATTGTTTTTTATGTGCAATCTATTGGATTCCTAATATGTTAGCAATGATCATAAAATATAATTATAATTATAATTCATAGTTAAAACTAGATAAATTAATTTTTAATTTATATTTACTTCTTTAATTAAATAATTTATAATTATCAACCAAGATATGTCATGAACACCCTAATATTAGAAATGTCTAAATAGTCCGACTCAACTTATCTATACGTAGTTATGATATATAATTTAATCATTTCAATATTCAAAGTTCCAATTAGACATAGAGTATAAAATTATTGTCTACTCTTTTACATCTACTCATGCTCGGTCTTACTAATTAATAATTGGTATTTGAAAACACCTTTTTAAATCTTAACTCAGTCTGGTTAGAGAATTCCTTAAATCACTATTAATTAAGAACATTGGAACATTCTCTGTAATTGCTTTAGAGTGATGAACCATCTATTGACTTACTTATCTATCTTTGTATGGTTCATACTATATCTATGTCCTACAAACTAAATTACCCTAAATAGAATAGGCGATAAGTAGCATCAAAACAAAGTAATTTTTGTATGAAATATTTTGTTAATCTTAAGTCTAGGGATTAATTATACAACTTTCTAATGAGAAAATTAACATACATATAAGTAATACTCCATTTGAGATCATCATAATCGGGTCGGTTCAATAAACTTATTCTTTAATAATTAACCAAATGTTTTTTTAAATATCTCCATACTTTAATTTATGAGTCAATTTGATATAGATCAAGAGGCTAGTGACGTGGCATCTCAAGTTGGAGTCGATGGTTTGAGTGTTCAAGATAAGATTTCGAGATCTTCAACTCAAATTCCACCGTCAACTTTCAACAGAGATCCACTTGTGGATATTGTTTGGCTTATGACAAAGGCTAGGACCAAAAAGATACAAGGGGGCTTTGAATAATTTAATTAAAGAAGCCTATTCTCAAGCTTAAGTCCAAATTGCTTCAATTAAGGAGTCCAAGCAAGTCCAGTTAATAAGTCTTAAAGAAGTTGGGCTAACCCAACTAGAAAAGTAAGGTCGATGGCTGAATTTACTATTAGTAGTTTTCCTTCTTTGTAAGGGACAATAAACCAAATCCTATAAGATCTCTTGTTTCTTAAAAGTTAGTTTCCTAGTAGGTTTTGTTTCCTACAAGTTAGTTTCATAGTAAATCTTGTTTCCTAAAGCTAAAAGGTAGTTTCCTAGTAGGTTAAGTAAGTAATTCCTTTTCCTTAATTTTTGGTTAAAACCTCTCCAATATATAGGGAAGTTCAACTATCACTAGGGGACACAATTTTATGACACTATTTTGTGAGGTTTATTTTATTATTAATCTTGTTTAATAATTAGAATGCATTGCATGATTTTTATGCTTTGTATGTGACTTATCTAATTGATTTTGTTTCATCAATTAATGGTGTCTTTCTTTATTGTTCTTCTTTCAATCTTGTGTCATTCAATTCATAATTTGCTTGAATTGGGTTATACATGTTCTTGAGGATTGGTTTACAAATCTCTTGAAACAAACTTTATTCTTCTCTTCTTGTTCAAATCTTCATCTTAGTTGAAGTTCATGTGGTGGATCAAGAAATGTCTTGGGTAAGCTCTTTTTATATTTCACAATTTCATATCAATTTGGTATTAGAGCTTGTGTTATCTTGACCTATGTTATGTGAATAATTTTGTGCTTCTAGAATTTGCATTCTTGGAGTTCTTAATCAATCTTGAATCATTTCTTGGTTGATTTTTTTGTGTCAAGAATTTCATCTTTAAGATTACCAATTTTTTGTCCAAATTTAATTTCGTGTCAATTTTCTTTAGAATAGCTTCTGCCACCTTTGCTTAAAAAAACGAACAAAAAAAGATAAAAGTTGTGTTCTTGGAAAGTTTCCTTTTTTGAAGTTGTTGTTTTTGGAAACCAAGTTTCCTAATTATGAAAGACATTATCGATTTGGAAGGTACTTTACTTCCAAAGAAAGAAGTCTTACTTGCCTATTTCTATTGTTTCCATATTGGTAGGAAGGTCAATATTGCTAAAATTAACTACTTTTAGTCAATCTTATTTGCATTAGGAATTGTTTCCTTTTTTGGTTCTCATAGCTTAAAATTGCCATATCTTCCTAATCGTGAGGAATTTGAGAACGTTTTATATATCAATTTGATAGTACTCAACAAGATCTTTTGAATAACATCCATATTGCATATTTTTGCTCTTAAAATTACCAAAATACCCCTACCTGAAATTGTGCCAAATTGTGACATATTCTAATATATTTTCTTGTTCTAGATTATTGTTGCAAATTATACTTGAGTCATTCTTGTTCTTTAACCTCCTAAGTTGTTTTCTTTGTGCTACTTTGCCTCAGAATTAGCATTTGTTATTCATTGCACTTAAGAAATAATAAGGTAGGAGTGGTAAAAGGTTGAGTTTTTATTTTACATCTGGTTGTAAAAGCCTATTGAAGAGTCAAACACTTGGGTTGAGAGTAGCTCTAGGTTATACACTAGGGAGGTGGTTCGAAAATAAACAAAAAAGGGCCTGAGATTTTTGTTTTGTACGTATCATGTCTGACTAAGCAACAAAAAGGATATAGGTTAAACTTGAGGTTGCAAGGGGGCTTCGAATAATTTAATCAAAGAAGCCCATTCTCAAGCTCAAGCCCAAATTGCTTCAATTAAGGAGTCCAAGCAAGTCCACTTAATAAGTCTTGAAGAAGTTGGGACAACCTAACCAGAAAAAAAGGTCCATGGTTGAATTCACTATTAGTAGTTTTCCTTCTTTGTAAGGGACAATTAGCCAAATCCTATAAGGTCTCTTGTTTCTTAAAAATTAGTTTCCTAGTAGGTCTTGTTTCCTACAAGTTAGCTTCCTAGTAAATCTTGTTTCCTAAAAGGTAGTTTCCTAGTATGTTAAGTAATTATATGTTTAAGGTAATTCCTTTTACTTAATTTTTGGTCAAAACCTCTCCAACATATAGGGAGGTTCAACTATTACTAGGGGACACAATTTTATGCCATTATTTTGTGAGATTTATCATTATTATTAGTCTTGTTGAATAATTAGAATGCATTGCATGATTTTTCTGCTTTGTATACGACTTATCTAATTGATTTTGTTTCATCAATTAATGGGTTCTTTACTTGTTGTTTTTCTTTCAATCTTGTGTCGTTCAATTCATAATTTGCTTGAATTGGGTTATACATGTTCTTAAGGATTAGGTTACAAATCTCTTGAAACAAACTTTATTCTTCTCTTCTTACTCAAATCTTCATCTTAGTTAAAGATTATGTGGTGGATCAAGAAAAGTCTTGGATAATTTCTTTTTATATTTCACAATTTCATATCAATTTGGTATCAGAGCTTATCTTATCTTAGTCCATGTTGTGTGATTAATTTTATGCTTCTTAAATTTGCATTCTTAGAGTTCTTAATCAATCTTGAATTATTTCTTGGTTGATTATTTTGTGTCAAGAATTTCATCTTTAAGTGCCACCAATTTTCTGTCTAAATTTAATTTCTTGGCAATTTTTTTAGGTAGCTTCGGCCATCTTTGTTTAAAAAAATGAAAAAAATAAAAAAAGAAAAAAGTTTTGTTTTGGGAAATTTTTTTGAAGTTGTTTTTGGAAACCAAGTTTCCTAATTGTGAAAGGCATTACTGATTTGGAAGGTACTTTACTTTCAAAGAAAGAAGTCTTACTTGCCTATTTCTATTATTTCCATATTGCTAGGAAGGTCAATATTGCTAAATTGACTACTTTTAGTCAATCTTATTTGTATTAGGAATTGTTTCCTTTTTGGGTCTTATAGCTTAAAAGCCATATCTTTCTAATCGTGAGGAATTTGAGAAGCTTTTATATATCAATTTGATAATACTCAACAAGATCTTTTGAATAACATCCATATTGCATATTTTTGCTCTTAAAATTACCAAAATACCCCTACCTGAAATTGTGCCAAATTGTGACATATTCTAATATATTTTCTTGTTCTAGATTATTGTTGCAAATTATACTTGAGTCATTCTTGTTCTTTAACCTCCTAAGTTGTTTTCTTTGTGCTACTTTGCCTCAGAATTAGCATTTGTTATTCATTGCACTTAAGAAATAATAAGGTAGGAGTGGTAAAAGGTTGAGTTTTTATTTTACATCTGGTTGTAAAAGCCTATTGAAGAGTCAAACACTTGGGTTGAGAGTAGCTCTAGGTTATACACTAGGGAGGTGGTTCGAAGATAAACAAAAAAGGGCTTGAGATTTTTGTTTTGCAGGTATCATGTCTAACGAAGCAACAAAGAGGAGACATATCAAACTTCAGGTTAACTTACCATGCACCAACTAGGACGCCTTAGCGCCCAACAACAAGGACTTGTTGATGGCGCTGGTAAAACAAATGACGAAGTTGAGAGCTAAGATTAAAAACATTAATGAGTCTAATAAGTGTGAATTGTATCATATTTTAAGGCTTAGTTTGATATATATTTAATGGTTAATTCAATTGTTTAGTATCTGTTTAGGTTAGAATTGTGTTAGTTTGTGAACTATTTATGTTTTAAGTGTTTTATGGGTTAGTATAAGTCTTTAAGCTTAATTATTATGTTTTTGAGATACCTTGATGTGTTTGTTAGTATTTCAGGGTCAACATTGAAGAACGAAGAAGTTTTAGAGACACTAGGGTTAAAATAACGACCTACAATCATGACATAGTAGGCCATGATCGTGACAGATGCAATAAAATTAGCCTACTATGCCACGATTGTAACAGAAGCCTAGTACATGGCCCACGATCATGATAGAAGGCTCGGATTTGGCCCACGATTATGATAGAAGCCTAGTACAAGGAATTTTTAGATCTTTTGGACCCTGAAAAAATCCTAAGGCTGCTCAGAACATAAAAGGTATTTAAAGAATAAAACAAAGAAGATAATGAAGCTTTTGCGTCAGCCACTTTTTAGAGAAACTATAGAGAGAATTATCGAGAGATAGAGAAAGAGAAAAAGGAAGAGAGAAGTGGAGAAGAAGTAGACTTGACGTACTTCCTAAATAAGGAGTTTCTTGACACCGCTACCTCTTGTTGTCCATTCAAATCCGTATTTCCTATTTTTTCAATTTTATTATTGTATAGAATTGGAATAATAGTCGATAATAGGATTTTTGGATGTCGATGTTGTTTCTAAACTCACCTTTATGGTTTTATCTTTGATTTAATAAAATTTGGTTGTTTGTGTTTTACTAGTTTATTGTGATTTAATTTTTATAATTTCATAATTTAGTGATAAACTGAGAGGATGAATAAAAAAAATAAGTAAATTGGGTTAACGAGAGTTAGGTGATTTAATATAATGAGAATTAAATCAAGTCAGTAAATTGTGCAAAGAGAGATCTTGAAATAGTTTCTGTTAGTTTATTAGATAACTTTTGATCTAATTAGGGTTTTGGATAGGTTGTTAATTAAGAAATTGCAACTTCCATAATCTGATTAGGGATTATAAATTAAGGTTAATGGTTATAACTCGAGAGAGAGTAATCAACCATAAGATCGTCTAGAATCAATAATTTAGTAATTAATAATCGATTAGGTTAGAGTTAAAGATAGGTAAAATTTTCTTTCTCTCAATTGGTAATTCCTTAGGTTGATTCTTGAGTGTGAGTTGCAATTGCTAAATTATTAATATTTTTGTGATTGATTTTTGAATTGATTTGCTTGATTGAATTGCATTCTTGTTTTGGTTTCATTACATTTGAATTTCTGTGATTTATTTTGGCCTTAGATTTAGGATTATATTATCACCCTTCGTAGGATTGACACCTTAAGTACTATGTGAACAACTCGTGCACTTGCAGATTATCGAGGTTAACCAACTAAAACTTACACATATCAGAAAACTATGATTAGAGTCCATGAACAACATGAGTGCAACCAAAGCTTTTATGAGCAATCAATATCAAAAAGATACCGAGGAAGAAATTGAAACTTCCATTTACACTTATGGACAAGGTAAAAGGGTTGATGGTAATTTGGGATTTATTAAGTTGAAAATTCCTAAATTTCATGGAAAATTTGATCCTGAAGCTTACTTAGATTGGGAATTGCAAGCAGAAAGCATTTTTTACGTCTATAATTTTTTTGAAGAAAAGAAAGTTTAGCTAGCTATTGTTGAAATCCAAAGTTATGTCACTATTTGGCGCAGTAACCTTGTCCGTGAACGTAGAAGGAATGAAGAACCCTCTATTTCTTCTTGGTGTGAACTAACTGGCATAATGAGAAAGAAGTATGTTCCAAATGCTTATTTTCGTGAATTGTATAATAGGGTATAGAAACTAAAGCAAGACAGCCGAACTATAGCTGAATACTTTCAAGAGTTGGTGGCATTGAAAATCAAAACTAGCACTAAAGATGATGAATCGACTACTTTAGTCCATTTTTTTGGAGGGTTAAATTGACCAATTCGCCAAAGAGTTGAGATTCAAGGGTACATTGATATGGATGATTTGTTAGAGAAAGCTATGACTGCTGAGAGACATATGAAGGAGAATGCTTCTACTTCTTCTTTTAATGTAAAGGCTCGACCTAACAATGTACATTGGTAGCAAAATAAATGGGGAAATAATGGGGTTAAGAGAAACTCTCCCAACCCTAGTGCTAATAAAAATATGTTCTTTAAACCTTCTGAGTCTAAAGCTAGTTCTTCAAACTTGGGTCAAAACCGAAACCAGCCAAAACCTATCACATGCTTTAATTGTCTAGGTAAGGTCATATAGCATCACAATGTCTTAACCAAAAGATGTATATGTTGTTGGAGGATGAGACTTACATTAATGATCATGAGTGTTACGATATGCTTGAATTGACTTAAAGCGACGAGGAAGGAGGTATTGAGGGGGACGACTTTGCTAATGAATTCTAGGCTGAAGGGTCTAATGAAGCATTGGTGGTAGTCTAAGACTTGAATACAAAAATCTCACCTAAGCCAAGTGATGAGCAACCTACTAACATCTTCCATACGAGATGTTTAGTTAAGAATAGGGTATGCCTGGTGATTATTGATGGAGGTAGTTGTACTAACTGTGTTAGTGAGCATCTTATTACTAGCTTATCACTACCCACTACGTGACATCCTCATCAGTACAAGTTGCAATGGTTAGATGATAGAGGTGAGGTAAAGGTAAAAATGCCAAGCACTTATTCATTTATCTGTTGGAAAGTATCAAGATAAGGTGTTTTGTGATGTTATACCTATTAGTGCATGTCACATTTTGTTAGGTCATGCATAGGGGTTTGATCGATGCATAAATAAAGATGGATATACTAACATGTACTCGTTTGTAATGGAAGGTAGGGCATGTACTTTGAAACCCTTTCCCCTAAAGAGGTTGTAGGCGCACAAATCAAATTGAGAGAAGAGAGAGAGAAAAGATAGGGTGAGCTGCAAAAGTCAAGTGAGGGGAGAGAAGAAAAGAAAGCACTAGCTGAGCAAAAGAGTGAAAAGCCAACTGCTAGTGAGAAAAAAGAAAGCGTTTATGCAAGTGTGAGAGATGTAAATAGGGCTATTTCTGCTCATACGCCTTTTGTCCTTATGAATTATAGAAAAAACTTGCTTTGCTACTAACAAACTACCTAGTGATTTGCCCAATGAGGTTAAAAATATTTTACAAAATTACAAGGACATCTTCCCTAAGGAGATAAGAGTCGAGGACCAAATCAATTTCCTACCTGGTTTGAGCATTCCCAACTGACCAGCATATCGAGCTAACCTTGGGGAGACAAAAGAGCTGCAACATCAAGTCGATGAACTCCTTGACAAAGTTTTTATGAAGACAAGTTATTATACTAGATATAACTATAAAAGAAATAAATTTAAATCATATAAAATCTTATATTATATTTTTCTCAATAAAAGGTCTAATTTGCCCCCAAATTCCACAAAATATCTGAGTTAGTCCATGCCTTTAACTATGGTACTAATTCATCTCTTACATTGATAAAATATACCAAATTGAACCAAAAAGAGTCCCTCAATTAGCTTTCTGTTAGTTGGTTATAATGCCCCTATTATTTGAAAACATGTAATTTGTCATATTAGTGAATGTGCCAATCTAAAAATTGATATGTCATTTATTATTTAATTTAGAAAATTTTTATTTTTAACTTTTAAAAAGTAAAACTACTATTTATTTGTTGAAAAAGTGAAAATGTTTCTTCATCTTTCTCCAAAATCTCTACGAAGCCTACTAGGGAAGAAACATAAACTCATGAAGCCCTTTAATAATCTTATGACCATTTTTCCCTCTATGTCCTTATCTCTCTAATGCTCCTCGATTTTACTTTTTCTCTTCAACAATTGACCTCTTCCATTATTCAATTCTCCCTTAATATTGGATATGTTAAGTAACCTGAAAATTGATCTATTAATAGAAGGAGAAGATAGCCCTATCTGTGTGTGTAATGGGTTGCTTCTTTGTATGTTTTAGTTCTTCCAAAGATCATAGATGCTTCAAACACCATCTCAAGGTTCAAACTCGATACCAAATGAGGCCTTTCTAAATCTTGGTTCAGTTTGCGCTCCTTCTTTCCTCACGGGATTTTTTTTCTATTTTTGATTCTATATGTTTCTTTGGGTATAAATTCAAATATTTAAAGTCTTAATTATGTTACCACTTGATTATAGCTTAAACTGATTATTCCTTAAAAAGAAATTCAGGTGAAGTTATAGTGGAATCTACAGTTTCTTTGATACATGGCTAATATGATAAATCCATTAGTCCTGCTTTCAAAGTTAAGTGAGCAGTTATAAACTTCCTTTTGGTCCTTATTATGCTTTTATTTCGTCCTTTGTATGTTTTTTTTGTCATTTGTTTCTAGTGGCTTAAAATTATATAGGTAAGTCGAATGCTCAATTGGCCCTCAAAGAAAGTAACATTTTGGTTTGAAAATAGAGTCAATTAGTTAATAAATATCAAAGATAGAGAAAGAAAAAAAGGTTTTGTAGAGAATGGGAGAGAAAGAAGAAGATAAGTATTGAGATCAAGAATTTCTAAGTATGAATGTCATTTATTTTGAGTTTAATCAAATTATTGATAGTTTTAAAAAAAATATAAAATAAAATAGAATGATAAAGAACGTGTCAGTTACCAGGTTAGCACATTAGTTGATCTAAGTAGCCATGTGTTCTCAAATAATGGAGACGTCAAGCCCAATTAATGGAAAACTAATAAAGTTACTCTTTTTGGAAAAAATTGACCAATTTTATAAATGTTAGGGGGTAAATTGGTACCATAGATAATGACAAGGGTTAACTTAGATATTTTGCATAATTTTAAGGCAAATTGTACTTTTTTTGCCTATTTTTGTCTTAAAAAAATCTATACTATTATGAAATTTAGTTGTGGAGGTATATACTATAGAATATTATTTCTTATAGATAATCCAAAATTTTAAGTCTTATGAAATTGATCTCATCAAAGTGGTTCAACATTCTCAATGCTTAATTTAATAAAAAATTTTAAATCTTACCATATTGATCCATCAAAGTGTTCCAACATTCTCAATGCTTAATTTATACTCAAATTTAAACATTTTGAACTTTTTAACATTTTAAACCAATACTTTATTTAATATGCATTATTCTATCATATAAAGTCACTAGAAAATTTAATGAAATATAAGTATTCATTCTTTTATGAATTATTATTACATCCAACATGACATGTATGAAGAATTTAATAATTTAATACCATAATTATTCTTACACTAAAGGTTGATTTGGTTGCCTTTCAAGCAATAAGTTTCATAAGTTTTATATGAATCACAATTAAAAGGATACATATATCTTTGTACATAATTTTACGATTCTCATTACATTTAGTGAACATGGAATAAAAGGATAGTCTCAACTATTTAACTTTTTATTCTTATCACTTATGTTAAATACAGGTGTTCTTTTAATCCAACATATACAAACTATCTGTATCAACTTGGATCGATTACTTTTACTCAATAAACTATTTCTTATCATATCTTAAACATTATAATAATGTTGAATCCAAATTCAATATAAAATACTCAAAAGCATGAATTAAAGATATATATGATATCATGTATTAACAAGAAAAATTATGCAATAATCTTCTTCTAATGATAACTAGTATCATACTATAACAAATGTCTTCAATTGTAGTCGGTATTTATGATTTTAATAGGTTAATTAAATAAATAATTTTATCAAGGTATTAAACCTTTTAACTCTATTATATATAAAATTTTGCATTGTGCTATCATGGTATTGACATCTGTCTTACATGTTGTCATTAAAATTTATACGACATTAGTCAACTTAAAATGTCAGTATATTCGTCTTCTACATGAAATTTGACATATCTTTTAAACTTTGTCACCAAATTTTTTACAAGGATTTATAGCAAATTCACATAATGGATATACAACTTTAGTGACTTTAAGAACCCTTCTCAAACCTAACATGTGTCTAAGGATTTTATCTTTAGTATTAAAATGTCAATATAATTAACCTAAAATATGTAAGATAAATAGTTTTTTTAATTACTTATGTCACAAAATTTATAATCTATCGATTAACCGTAGAGTATGCAAGAACAAAGATGATCTAATATTGATCAAATGATGACAAACAAATCACTTCCAAATATTAAGTTTCAATTTTTATTTTCGAAATGTGTTTGATAAGTTATTTTTTAATAATATCAATATTTATTTTCTTAAATTTATTAAGATTTAATTCAGTCTTTTCAACAATTATATCTTCTCAATTTTAGAAGTTTTCTATATATTAAAAAGAAGAAGAGTTTGGTTGAATGTAACGTTCTTAAAACAATAATATGTCGCTTGGGTGTTAATAGTGTTTTGTGAGTTATAAGATCTTCAGTACATTGATAACAAAATATCATCATCTTGTTTTTCTAATTTAATCTTGTACTGCTTACACTCATGTTATGGTCTAATAACGTTTTATAGCCCTCTTCTCGTGATATAAACTCTCTTGGATGATGTTTGTGGTACGTAGGATTGAAATCAACAACACGGCAAATGGGTAGTAATATCGTATACGGCAAAATCCTCTACGTTCCAAAAAAGCTTTCTCTATCTTTGTCTCGGTCAAGATTTATAAACTCAGCTAGTCTTTCGTAGGTCCCAACCGCAAAAGTGGAAGCTCCGGCTTTAAATGGTCTCGTAGAACATCATAAGCAAGCTTCACGACAAAGGGTCCTCCACGTCAAATGGCTTTAAATGGCTTGTTTCGCATTTGCTGCCTTTATCCCTCTTCGAGTGGCTTGCAGGCAATAACAAGGAAACGTGGACAGAGCTCAACGCTTTATTATGGACTGCTTTTGCTTGAGATTAATCAGACTCACTTTTTAGCCGTTAATAAGGTGAACGATGAACTTTGTCCTATAGATAAATTATATCAAATTATTCATACTTATAAGGAACTGTTTAGTCGTACTTGAATATTCTGTATACTTATCGCGAAACAAATATATGCACTGACTACTTAGCTACTTGGACTTATAGAGGCAGTTTTGTTGTTACTTATCTTAAGAACCCCTTGGACAGCTCTATTATTTTTTTCAGGAGGATCTCTTGGGTGTTGCTTGGCTTAAGACCGTTCTTGTTGGAATCTAGCAAACTTTGATTGCTCCCTTGTATAAAAAAAAGTTAGTCACTGTTGAATTTACTACTTATTTGATATGATAATAATTCATATTATTTTTTAAATATCAATAATTAGTTAAATTTGAGATATTTCTTTAATTACATTCATTTTTTATCAACCAAGACTATTTTGACTAAATTTTCTCAATATTCTTAAATAATTTTATCTTTTAAAATAATTATAATTATAATTCTCCTGTTTATTTTATTAAACAAATTTTCTAGTTTCCCTATTTAACAATTTTTTAATTTTAATATAAACATTACATACATCTTGAATCTTGGTAATTCCTTATTGTATGTGCATTCTTAAGGTTTAGTGGTTTTATATCATTGGTCCCTGGGCGGACAAATTGCATCTTTTAAAACTTCAAGAGAAAAGGAAGTTGTAAACATCTATCTACTCCTCTTGTTGATTACAAGGTTAAGTATTGATAAAATAAAGCTACAATTAAAGTAAATATCAGATGTTGGCAAATTTATAATGGATAACTCTTAAATTATTTTATTTATATAAACCACGTGAAGGGTGAAATATTTAGATGAATATTCCTTCTTCATCAATAATTTGGATATTATTTTAGGTTTAATACTTTTCTTAAACATTTGAAAGACTTTCACCAACTGAACTTCAGAGAATTGTTTGATTTGAAAAATGAAATTTTATATCAAAACCAAAATGGTCAGACCATATAGGTAGGGGAAAGGGACATTACAACAAATATCACTTTTGGTTAAGTTTTATTTTGCTACAATTTTAAATTTATAACTAAAAGTAACTTTTTGAAAAAAAAAATCGTACCTAAAACTAACTTTTTTAGTCACGAAATTTGAAATTTGTAGCTTATTGCATTCAATGTTGCGAATATCATACTGGCACTGGTATCGGATTTGATTCTGGTATAGTACTATACTGATATCGGTTAATATCGGATACTGTTTAAGGTATTTTTTAAATTTATAAAATAGTTCTTTAATTTTTTTAAAATTGCAAAATAGTCCTAAAATATATTATACTGTATAATTTATAATTTTATATGAACTCTATCTCAAAAATCATAATAATAGAAATTTAAAATAACAACAATTTACTTATTTTTATTAATATTAATTTTCATATATAAATAATAATCAAAATTAATATAAAAATATCATTTAATTATCATGCAAATATAAAATTAAAACCAACACAAAATATTTAAAATACTACAACGTAATCATATAATAAATAATAATTAGATCAAAAAGTCAAACGAAAAGAATAATTTTGATAAATATATTATTAACAATAGCTTAATATTGAAGTTTAACAATTTGGGTTTCATTATTGGATAAAAGTTTATCACATGCTCGATAGGTGGAATTGGACTTAAGCTGTAACTCTAATTATTTATTAAAATCCAAATTATTTAATTTTGTGACTTAACTTACGGAATAAATAAGTTGGTTAATTTATATATATGTTTAGTCAATATAATTTCAAAATAAAGAAAAAGAAAAGAAATTACGTTAACTTTTGTGTATAACCTTTATTAATCTAATTGATTGGTAACATCAATCATATTTGATTGTTTTATGTTGTATGATAATGCTTTAAAAATGCAAAAGGCTTTATTAACAGGATACTTTCAGGATAAATTATAGTTTAAATTCAAAGTTTTGCCTAATTTTATAATGCTAACTTGAAGTGTCAAAAATATTCAAGTTATTGACATGAACTATTATCATATAAATGTGTTCATTTACATAATTAAATAAATAATTGGATGTCTACAGTAACATTCAATGACTAATAAATATTTAAAATAATTATTTTACTTAATAATGATAATCTCTTTTAAGCAACTATTAAAAAATAAATAGTTACATAATTATCTCATTGCGTCAACACATGAGCTATGCATGAAATTGAAGTTCTGGTTGTATGGAATTTTGTATTGTTACCCTGCATTTGGTTAGTGTCCTTGGGGGTGAGGACAGTGGACAAAGACGCAAAAGTTCTGTCCTTCGTTCTGTTTACTTGCTGTCCTCACCCATTTTTGTTCTGTCTTCAAAGGTCAAGGACAAAATTTTTTGTTCCTTCCAAAACTGAGGTACAAAAATTTTTGTCCGACGGACAAGATCAAAAAAAGACGAAAATAGCCTTATGTAACGCCTGAAACTTAAAACAAACAATATTTTAATTAATTAATATTTTAATTAATAAATAGTTATATTTTAGTTAATAATAATATTTTAATTAAATATAATTTAATTAATGATGTAATAATAATAATTTAATTAATTATATTGTAATTA
>JAOTJB010000007.1:20294731-20305494 GCA_027123815.1 Erythroxylum minutifolium | reverse complement strand
AATAGATTATATTATAATAACTATTAATTATATCAAAATTAATTCATTAACTATTATTTAAGTATAAGCATATTTATATTATAGGATGAAAAAATATTCAGTAAAAAATCCTACTCAATGAATAAGAAAAAATAAATCACAGAGAAGAGAAATAAGGATGAAAAAATATTATCACGCCTGTGACTAAGAATAGCGGCGAAGAGAAAGAAATATAGATAAAAAACTCAAAAAAAAAAGTAACCTTTGGATCATTTGGACTGCAGGATGGATTTTCGTGGCCGTCCATCCCGTTCGTCCTTATTATTATATACTTAAAAAAATAAATCACAGAGGAAAGAAATAAGGATGAAAAAATATCATCACGCCTGTGACTAAGAATAGCAGAGAAGAGAAAGAAATATCAGCAAAAAATGCAAAAAAAATAATAACCTTTGGATCATTTGGATGGTGGGATGGATTTTTGTGTTCGTCTATCCCGTTTGTCCTTAGTATTATATACTTAAAAAAATAAATCACAAAGAACAGAAATTACGATGAAAAAATATCATCACGCCTGTGACTAAGAATAGCGGAGAAGAGAAAGAAATATTGGCAAAAAAGTGAAAAAAATAATAACCTTTGGATTATTTGGATGGCGGGATAGATTTTCGTGACCGTCCATCCCGTTAATTCTTAGTATTATATACTTAATGTTCTATAGCCTCTATACATCTCTTCATCCCTTTCTGATCCTTATTTTCAGGCCAAAGGGTCTCAGCCATTGCCCAAGTTCTTAGCCATATCCGTGCATCTAAAACCGTGAGATCTGGTTGCTTTAACCACAGTGCCACCTTACCTTTAAGAACCAACCTAGCCTCCTCTATAGTCAGGTCATACGTGATATCATAATCATATATAGTTTGCCACTTTTTGAAAGGTTAACACCATGATCCACCATTGTCAGTGTCAACACTTATTGATGGCTCATCATATTTACTGTCATTACCAATAAAGTCACCATGCCTGCAATCCAGATAATAGAATTCAGATGATGAAACAATAGTTCGATGACCAAAATAGACAATGAGTTAGTATAATTTGGGCCGTTGTTATATTGTTTATAAGATGGTATGCTTGAAAGCAAGAATTGCGGGGTCTACCTTGGTATTTTTTATCCAACGATACATCTTCCCAGTAAATTACTGTGCGATTGAGAGACATGATATAAAGCAAGATAAAGTTCAAAAACATCTCACGGAGTTGACTAATGGTTCCATTGTTAGATAGGAATGCCTAAGTGGTTAGATCGCCCTTCCAACACCCTAGTATGATCTTATCAACATCTCTATATCAAAATGGCTCAAGAAATAAGGTGCCTATATCATCAATCACATTTTTAAGTACTTGATACGTTTTCATGTCCAATTTTTGGCTTAGATGCAACCTGATCAAACCAATCAGTCCTAGCCAACTACTATAACATGTTTGTACAAGCCATAGTTTCTAGATAGGCTGCAGCCTATGATCCTGTCGTACAAAGAATTTGATGCTTATGCTATTCAAATACCCCGATGACCATAAGGATATTCCAACATTTATTATAAACATTTAAAAAAGCATGTATGCCACAAAATTAGGCCCTACTTTTTCCATTCCTGTATCAGAGGTTAGCACTGTTTTAAAAATTTAACCGAAAATTAAATCGGTAAGATAAAAGATTTATTTAAAAGGTTCAACTGGTATTAGACTTTTATAAAACCGGTTAAAGATTAAATAAATTTAAAATTGTGAAATATGATTACAAGATATTTTAAAGAATTTGAAGTTAAAAAAGATTATTAAATTCAACTTTATAAGAATTTATTAATTTACAAAAATTGATCTATTAGTTAATATATTGATCTGTTTTTAACAATAAGAGTTAAAAAATATATTAAATCGAAAGTTCAAGATTTTTATAGTTGAGCCGACCAAATCGGTTCAGTTTTTAATTATTAATTTCACTCATTTTCAAATATATTTATTATTAATTTATTTTAATAAACATAAGTCAAAATAATAATTTTATAACATATAATAATTTATACAATAGTATAATGTACTATTTTAAACAATTTAAAGGCAAAAATACATTTAACCCCTTATGTTTTATCTCTCGGTACATTATGCCCCCTTCTATTTTAAAAATGGACTGATTACCTCCTTTGACTACCAATCAAAGGAGTTTAGAATTCAAAAAGACTTTTTTTACCCTTATATTATGATGACATCACCACAATTGTACATGTTGCATATTTGAACAAAAATACCCTTTTAATCTTCTGTTTAATAAAAATTTTGTAGTTAAAAATAAATAATTTAAATTATTTTTAATGATTCAATAAATTATTAATTTGTAATTAATTTTGTATGATTTTTCTTATAAGAATAAAATTAAAAAACAAAATAAACTTATTTTATAATATAAATTATTAAATAAAGAGTTTCAGTATGAAACATGAAGAAAAAGAGAAAAAAAGAAATTATGTTAAATGAATGTGACAGAATATTTACTTTTTTATAGACTGTTCATTTATTGTTCTTGAAATTTAATTTCAAATTATATCCTAATTAGGAATAAAAATTTAAAATTATTTAAATTTTATTCTAAAGTTGTAAATTCTTATCTTAATCGTATAAACAAGCAAGCAAAAATTAAAGAATGTAACATCTTTATTCTCAGTTAACGTCTTTAAACCTCTCGCTTTTTCTTTTTTCATTAATTAATAGCAGAACACAAAATTATGAAAAAATGACACCTTCAATTTTTTTCTTTTTTAATTTTGTTTAATAAATAAAATTTTGTAAGTTTTCCATAAATTAATGGTCATGTTGTATAATTGTGAAGACAATGATATTTTGATAATTTTTCTTTTTTATTTATTATTGGTCAAAATATAATCTATTCTTAAAATAATTTTTATTTTTGAAATGGAAGGAATAATGTATTTTAGTTGATACAAGACTAAAAGGGTATTTTTGTCCACAAAATACAACATGTATAGTTTTGGTGATGTCATCGTAATAAGAGGTAAAAAAGTCTTTTTGAATTCCAAACTTCTTTGACCGGTAATTAAAAGGGGTAATAAGTCTATTTTTAAAATATGAGGTACAATACACCAAGAAATAAGATACAAAGTGGTTAATAATTTAAATTAACAAAACATTTCTTACAATGAAATTAAAAAAAGTTCAAGTTAAATTGCGTGGATGAAATGGCCTCTGTGTATCGTGTAGCATTAATTGATAAATGATGCTCCTTTTAAGTTTTAAATTGGCATGTTAATTTCACTTGGGTCTCTGAGACTTTCAGTGGTTGCCAACCTCACTCTCTATCTCTCTTATGCTTTTTGATTTTTTTTCTTTTTACTGTTTCGCCTTTTGCTTGATCATCTTTCTGTTGAAAACCACCCCTTACTGTCATCCTCCTCCACAACCGTCGTTCCCAACTCTTCTCTGGAGCAGACTACAAGTCAAGAGGCTTCTTCCATGACATGATTCCCGACCTTCTCACCGCTGACCTTCTCACTGTCTCCTGCTCTCCGTGCTTCCTTTCTTAACCGTAATTCAAATTAAAAATTTTTGATATTTGTTAGGAAAAAAAATGGACAGAATTTTTAAGTTAATTAGCAAGATGGTTCAGGGTTTAAAAAGAAAACCCACCGGTTTATTATTTAATATACCAATTTTTATTGATAAAGGTTAAGAATAAAAATAAAAATAAAAATAGAAACTAGCCTAATTCGCCCTTAATCTAATTGAATTGGCTAGTTTGATCCAATTTTTATATTATTGGAGGTTAGTCACCTGAATTTCTTCGTGTCCTTGTTATGACTTTAAAAAATGCATTCGTAAATCAAATTCAACTATACACTTGATCTCTTCCCATCACTTATTTCTCAAAGCTACTTGAAAATAAAATACTTGCCTTGAATGAAATACTCAATATTTGAAGTTGAATGTATTTTAAGCTATTCTTCATTAGTCCAATCACAATCTAAATCACCTCTTGTACCTACCACCAATTTGATTGCCAATGTTGATTTTGCCAAAAAAAATAATTTTTTTTGGTCTTTAGTTCTTATGAGTCACTATAACAATGAAACATCATAATATGGCTTAACTTTGAGTTCATTTTTCATCAAACTCTTTAACATGAATGAAACTTTCATTATGGTTTCTGATTGTTGCTAAGTAACATCGATTTGCAAAAGATAAGAAAATTGAGTTCACGAAAGGGAAAAAAACCTAAAAACCAAAATGTCTGTCAATGAAGGTTAATAATAAATTTATGGGAAGAAATAAAAGGGTAAAAAGAGTGAGTACAACACAACACGAGAATTTGAAAGCTACTTCTTTTGGATTTTGGTCCACATGATTAAATTTATGTTTATAGACTTAGTTCTATTTCAAAACAAGCGAACCAAAAAAAGTCAACAAAAGGAAGAGAAGAAAGAATCACAGTTAATATTGATGAACCCAGGACAATTGGAATCCCATATTATAATCCTTTTTTTTTTTGGCAAGCATGGACTTCACACCCTAAATATACGCTTAATGAAGAGGAGTCCATGTCTGAGCATAAATACTTAATATGTGAGCATAAAAAAGACACTAGTTAAGAGAAACTAATTAGAAGGGATTTCTGATAGAACTCTTAACTTTATGTTCCAAACTGAACTCAACAATCTTGACAACTCATTCGGAGATTACTTTATATTACTTCCATAAGATCCTTTGGCTGCAAGCTTAGGCTCAGAAGGTAAAACCAAAGGAAAGGAATAAGAGTCTGCTATATGCCAATGGAACATATTCATTTTATTAGCACTCATAGCTCTAATAGTCCTTATAATATGCTCCACATGATAGTAATTCCCAGTAGTATCGAGAATTAATCCCTAATATCCATAAAAAGGAGAGTGTCATATATGTAGCCTACAAGGCACACTTGAGGGTTACCCCAAATGAGCTAAGAAATAGTCTCTAACCCTCTCATAGCTTCCGACACCATCACTGTCCCGAGGTCTGCGGTGACATTGACAATGGGGATGGTGAGGGTGTAAGACTTGTCGATGCCATGGTGAAGTAGGGAAGCAAGGTTGGTGACGAATATGGTGAGGGTTTTGAGAGGAAGGGAGGTGGTGGAGATGTTGACTGCGAGTAGTACGAGGGGAGTGTAAAGTTCAATGAAGATTTGTAGGAGGCATTGGAGGATGGAAAGGGAAAGGTAGTGGTGATCAAGCCTCCTGAAGAAGAATTTAGTGGAGAGGAGGGAGACACGTGGTTCAAGTTATAATATGGCTCTTAGCTTGGGCTAGATGTTGATACTGGAGAATGTTGACATGGATCTTAAAGAGAGACAAAAATACGTTAGGAAAACACTGACAAGGAGTTTTGTTCTTAACTTCACACTTGTATGAACTAACTAACATGATTTCAAAAAGGATCGGAATGTTAAGAAGAGCAATATATTTTTTATTTTAATTATAGTATTTTTATTATGTTTTATTAAATTTTATCTACATATTTATTTAAAATTTATATAAATATGTGGACAAATTTTAATAAATTTCATATTCCTAAAACTTAGTTCTGAATATACAGCTTTATTAGAAGCTACTTGCTTCGGAATTTGTATTAGAAAGAATATTTTAAAGAAAGAAGATTTTATATACTAAAATCAATAACTTGTGAAAAGAGATTGGCAATATCATCAACATTATGTTAATATTTATTTAGTAAGCTTACGAACTGGTGGCATAAGCATAACGGGGGTTAATGTGGTAAGATGACAATTACTAATAGTGACGAGATCTTTTGAGAACGCCTGTTATTTCTTCTATTGGGAGTTATATTTCTACTTTCTTTTTTAAGTATAATTATAGTTTTTTTATTACAAGGAAAAAACAAAAACAAAACAAAACACCACTATCGTAGTGTTCGTCAATAGAAAGCTCCTTTCATATCTCGGTGTATAAGTTCCATAGTGACTCTCAGAGGCTCCTGAAGAATATGCAATCCTAGGCTTGAGAGCCAAGCGAGCGAAGCCATACTATCTGCACACTGGTTTCCTTCGCAGTAGATATGTTGCAATTTAACCTCCCATACTTGGTGGATTAACGCACGTATACCTGCGATCAAAGAATTTTCCTCATAAAGAACTAAGTTGGAAGAAGAAGATAGAATGTTAATAACCTCTAAAGAATCCATTTTGACGATCACACGTCTATAGCCGAGCTCCTATGCTAGTGTGAGGCCCGAAAGAATGCCCCAGAGTTCTGCAGTCAATACTGAACCCTCTCCAATATTCTGATGGAAACCTCTACACCATTGTCCTTGGCGGTTCCGAATTAAACCTCCAGCAGTGATTCTATTTGGACCTTGTTTAAACGCACCATCTGTATTCAATTTGACACAACTTTCTGGTAGTTTGGTCCACCCAACTAAATTACCCAAAGGTACTCCCTAAGTCCTAAACACGTGATTTTCCGTTACTCGTGCCCATTCGACCCAATCAATGTAATCCATTACTACCCTAGATCCTACTTTTGACCAGACAAAACCCTCCTCAAAGAGACATCGGTTATGCCATTTCCAGACAAACCAACAAGCGACTCCATAAATAGCAGACCACACTATCTGATTAATTTGAAACTGCTACATCAGGTTAGACTGCACCCATGTCCCCTCAAGCTGTTGAAAAAATGTCGTATCTACCATTGAGGTAGGAAATTGATTCCAATTCACTCTGGGACAATCCCACAGACTTGACAACTGCTATCCACTGATATGTGGCGAATCACGCGTTATTGGTTAGTCAGTAGTTCTTAGTCAATAACCAAAGAAAAGCCCGAATTCTCTGGGGCCTAGCCCATTTCCAGATTAAATCCCATAACTTGTTTGGATTGTTCGGGGGATTATTTTCAATGAGGGCATAAGCGGACGCCACTGTGAAACCTCGTGGGTTGTGGGTCCCCATAGCACTCAATCCTCCCCCCTGCCTAATACATTGGGACGGATTGCCGCAATAGCCATACAAGCTATGGAAGGGAGGTATTGTTCGAATAAGTTCTAGTGCCAAGAGTTGATGTCATCGTTATAATCTGAAACTGTAGCATATAGTATGCTATCTGGAAGTTGAGTAGTCTCTACACAAATTAGTGGGCCCCAATCATCTACCCAACTATCCAATTAAAAGAAAATTCGCTGCCTGTTACCCAGTTTCCATTTTAATCCTTGGCGTATAAAATGCCATATAGCTAAGATACCCCGCTAAGTTACTGAAGCCCCTGTCCTATCTATCGTGTGTGGGATGTGATGGGCATCTACTCGATATTTGGCCTTGAGGATCGAGACCCAAAATGCTATAGGTTTAGTAATCAACTCCCATCCTAACTTTGTGAGTAATGCATCGTTGGAGGAACGAATGCGCTTAATGCCAAGTCCCCCTACTTTTTTTGGCTAACACACTAACTCCCAGTTGACTAAATGCAGTTTTCGCTATACGTCTATTGATCCTTATATAAAATCCCTCATTAATTTCTCCAAATCATCGCATAGTTACCTTGGGGTTCATACTGTCTGCATCGTGTAGATTGTAGGGACGAGATTATAGATTGGGTTAAGGTAACCTACCCTGCAAGAGATAAAACTCGGGCCCTCCATCCTGTTAGTTTCTAGTGCGCCTTATCGAGAATGTATTGATAAGTATTTCTCGTTCTAAGTTCGTGAATCAACGGAACTCCTAAGTATTTTCCAAGATTATTTATACATGGAATTTGAAGGGTTTGACTAAGCTGGCACGCTTTGGCTCGAGATACATTATTGGAGAAAAAAAAACCTAGTTTTAGCATTACTCACTTTTTGACCTGATGCCTTGCAAAAGGACTCCAAAGTTCTTGCAATCACCTGCGTTTGAACTGCCGTTGCTTCGGCAAATAGAATGAGATCATCGGCAAAGAAGAGATGGGAAATGGGAGGCCCTGTAGGACTTAGTTTTAGCTATTTCCAATGCCCGTGCACCACCTCATATGATATAAGGTGACCGAGCCTTTCCATGCATAAAACAAAAAGATGAGACGAGAGCTGGTCTCCTTGTCGAATGCCCTTTGAAGGAGTGAAGGGATCAAAAGTTGTGCCTTGCCACGTGACTTACATTGACACTGTAGTCACACAATTCATAATGACACTAAGTAACTTAGACGATACCCCTATATCCATTAAGGTATCTTGAATAAAATCCTATCGAGGGCAATCATACGCTTTTTCGAAATCCACTTTAATAGTAAGATACCCTGTCTTCCCCTTCTTCTTCTGCATCGAATGAATAATCTCCTGTGCGATGATAATATTATCAGTTATATGTCTGCCAGGTATAAAACTGCATTAGTTGGCGGCCATGAGTTTGTCCAGATGGGGTTTCAACCGATTAATAATGATCTTAGAAATAATTTTGTAAACCACTATGCAGAGGCTAATTAGACGAAACTGAGAGATATTAGTTGGAGAGGGTATTTTGGTAATCAGTACTAGGATGGTTTGATTCAGCTCCTGTTCCCATCGTTCCAGACGAAACACTTTCTGAATAAACACCACCACTACTGGTCCAACCGTAGTCCATTGATTTTGGAAAAATGAAGCATTGAAACCATCGACTCCGGCGGCTTTATTGGGATTCATTTCAAAAACTGCAATTTTGATTTCGGTATCATGTACTAGCAAGGTCAGGTCATAGATCCCCTCCTTCGATAATCCAAGAAATGCTCCTGAAATCAGAAACTAGGAGTTGTTCCTTTCTTCACTACCATAAAGCTGGACAAAATACGCCCTGGCTAAGAGGCACAGTTGTTTGGGATCAGATATTATTGAGCCACTAAAATCACGAAAGCGCTCTATTTTAACTTTCTTCCTTTTTGATAGGGTTAGAGTATGATAGTATTTAATATTCCGATCACCCTTTGATAATCATTCACACCGGGCTTGCTGGTGCCAAAACAACTCCTCCTCACATAGTACCTATTGTAACTCGCCACTCAACCTATCCTCTAAAGCCAATAGCGAATTTGAATTGCCATTTGCCATTGCCCTCTGAATATGGTTAGAAAATTAGGCTAACGCCTTACTCAACTTCTCCTCTATAGGTAGCGAATACTCTGCAACTACCCCATCGAAATTGATATGAGTTAGCCAAGCATATTGGAATTGAAAGACTGGAAAACCTATGTCTCGAGGGTTTTTTCCAGTCGAAATGAATCAGTAGAGGCCTATGGTTTGATCCAAGAAAGGGTAGATGATGGTTCATCGTTTGAGGAAATTCCTCTAACCAGGACATGGACCCAAACATTCGATCCATACGAGCCTGGACCAGTCCTCTCCTCCAAGAAAATTTCGAACCAACAAAATCCAAATCATGTAGACCACACCCATACACCTAATCCCTAAGGTGTTTATTCACTACCTGAGCTGAAATGTCACCACCTCTTTTATCAAAAGCCTCCAATTTAGCATTAAAATCCCCTCTAATTAGCCAGGGTCTATGGTTAGAACTACCTATCCATCGTAAGAAAGGCCATAGCAGGTTTTGATTAGAATATTGAGAGCTAGCATAAACTACTGTAAGATCAAAAGAGCGAGAGTCATACTTGGCAGTGGTATGAATAAACTAACCGTGGGCTATCACTACTGATATATCAAAATCCTTCCTCCATAAAAGCTAGATCCCCCCCGAAAACCTAACTGCTTCGACTCTAAACAAATAATTAAACCCTAACCAACTAACGACTTCAACAGCTCGAGAGCCATTAATACGAGTCTCCATTAGGGCCAAAATACCAAGTTTATAAATCTTAATGTAATTACGTAGAATCGCATTGAATCTAGACCCCCTGCCTCTTGACAATTCCATAATAGTAAAGACATAATATGCAGTGAATGAGAGGGTTTACACTAACATAGTGTGCTGGCAAAACTTCCTCCATAACTATCCTTTTCCCCAGTACTCGTAGTCAGCATCCCATGCTCCTCTTCTAATCCTGGAACAGTTAAAGCGCCCATCATCCCCGACGCACCAACTTCGTGGTCTGGTGGGTCAGCTGTGGGAGGTGTGGAGCCACTCCCCCTGACTCGACAGATATCGTCAGACTCGACTGCTTCTATTAGTTGGAGTTGCTCCTCAACCATCTACTCCCGCTCCTCAATGGCTTGGCTATCACGTACCATTTTTGTGTGATCATTGATGACAATTGCAAGATGTTTAGCTAGATCAGTGGGTTGGAGCTGGACTTGAGTGAAAGCAGCTCATCCCCTCTCTTGGTAGCCCTTGGTCTGCGAACTTGTCCCTCCAGCCTGCTACTGTGACCATCCTATTTTGCCTTTTGATCCAGTCCGCAAGGGCCTTTTGGGTCTAGCAGAGGAAGCAGCCAATCTAGTAATCTTGTGTGTAGCGCGGTCAATTGGTCCGTCTAGTGTAAAATGTTGTCTGAAACCAGAAGCATTACGAAAAGGAGACGACTCTGCATGACTGTTAAGTGCTTCTCCCATGCTTTCCTTGTCTGTCAGAATTGAAAACCTTGAGCCTCCCAGTTGATTAGCCTCCTTGGGTCTATGATTGTCTCTCACCTCTTGTCATTTCTTTGAAGTGCGAGAAGTCGGCCTTTATACCTGAATCCACGGTCCATAACCGTTATCGGTCACTGCTGGTGTCCTAGCTGCAGGTTCCACGGCCATTCCCACTGTCCTTGATGTCC
>JAOTJB010000007.1:20239954-20253759 GCA_027123815.1 Erythroxylum minutifolium | reverse complement strand
GACGAACCACAAACACACACAATAATATATATATATATATACAAACTCAGTTCACAGAACACATACTTAAAATTTTAGTCACATAAATGATATCAAATATCTTTGTTTTCAATCATTATCATGAAACATTTAATCATATATCATCCTCAGTAAATTTCAAATAATGCACAGACAATATGGCTCGAGAGAATCCCATTAAACAGAATGGCGAAACTGAGGTTTACACCATAAACAGAATGAGTCTATTTTTAGAGCTTAAATGCCACAAATGGGTAGCCGAGAGAAGGCTTTTGGTCAACATGCACGTGATGAACAGAATGGTATCTCTCTTACCCACATAACCATATTTTCTGATGCATACATTTTTCATAACATATTAATATTTTCGTGAATCTTGAATTTTTTGTTTTTCAACAATACAAAAGCAATAGAATTCTTGCATAACAATCATGATATTACATTCACATAATATTTTTCCCACATTGACAATGAGTAATAGCAATCATTTGAGTACACATACTGACAAATAACTTCAGCTCATCATCACAAAAACTATAAACATATTACCCACCTCTTTACTTAGAATCTAAGCTCAAAACTTGTCTTTCCTCTTGTTCTAGCCTTCGACTTTCTTGTTCCCTTCAAGCAACCATATTTTTCATTCAAACGACATACACGTCTAAAACTTCCATAAATCTCTACTATCCAAAAATGAGCTTAGACTTAAACTACTCTTGATTTATCTAACTAGAAGAACTAAGATCTAATCAAGGTTCATAAAAATCTAAAAACATCAATCTCTTGTTCCTTTTCTTTATTCCTCTTTATTGCAGCTCATAAAAACCTAGTTTCTCTACTTTCTTCTTCTATCAAAACAAGAAAAGAAGATAGAGGTTACCAAAAAAACACAGCTGAATCTTCTTCTATTTCTTATCTTCTTTTTTGTTCTTTCCTTCTTCTCCTTTTCTGTTTCAGTTCCTGCTTCTTTTCATCTATTTCTTTCTACATTTTTCTTCTCTCTTTCTTTCTTTCTTTCTTACTATACACGACTCTTCTCTCTTCTTTCTCTTGTTGTTACATGACTCTTTTCCTTTTCTCTAGTTTTTTCTAGGTTCTTCTATGACTTCTCTCTTTCTTTCTTTCTTACACAAACTCGTCTCTTTCTTTCTTATTCTTATTTTATTTTTCCAGCACTTCACTCACGCACCTACATTTGTTCTTATCTTATTAATCTAAAAACAACTCTAACTTCCAAACTTACCCTTCCATATTTAATCTAATGCCTTCTAACTCCTTGACTTAATTCTAACACTTCTATTTAATCCATGCAACCATATGTAATTAAAAATATATAATAATATTCATAACATCCATAAATTTCTAAATTCAAAAATTCTAATTTTTACTCATGACTAAATGTCAACAAATCCTCATTTAATAATTCTAATTTTTTAGAAAAGCTCGGGGTCTAACATCAGCTTCCTTTTTTCATTTTTTAGCTAGCACTCTCACCTTTATTATTATAAAAAAATAGTTTAAAAACTTTGTGAGTTGAAACTTAACGTAAGAGAAGGTGAGTCATCTAGCTACTCCACTTGCTTCCAAACCGAAGGAGACAAAAATGAAGGAGCTATCTTTATTTTATTCACTCTCAATTTTTTCACTCACCACTAGCCTCTATTCTTTTTCAACTGTAGCCGACATCTTGCTTCTCTTTTATTTATTCAGTAGCTACCTTCAAGGCTCATGAGATAGCTAGGTTAAAATTAGGTAAAATGGAAAGGTGTTGTGTTTCCTAAGCCTCCAATTGTAACTCTTCCACATTTTTATTCTACCACCTTTTAGCAACCCCTACACACTCACATTTTTTACTCTAGCTGAAACACCCCAATATCTCTTTGTTTTTTTGTATTTTAAACATGGTATGACAGCTGGTAACTAACATGATACATATGTAGTCCCATGCAATCTATGCAGTTGTGAGTGAGAGCCCTCCAAATGTGTAGTTGTCCAATTTTTTGTTTTATTATCCAAGTTGTCATGCTACAACGACACCATTTAAACTTTGTCTTTTTACCAACCATCTTCACGCCACATTTCTTTATTTTTCCAGCCTCTCTTTATGCCACACACATGTATTCTTTATGCTTTAAACGTTTGTAGCATTAAAATACTGCATAGCCGTGAGTTATAATGCAATATTCTTCTTTGTGTTTTCATTTTATTCTCTTCTTCTTGCTCTAATATTTTTCTTCTTTGTATTTCTAGTATATGTCTCATCTTTCTTGGCATTTAATTGTCTTCTCTTACTTTCAATCATCTTCTTCTTCATGCTCCATGAATTAATAGAATATAGAAATTGAGAAGATGGCTTCAATGGACATGCTCTAAAGTCGTTTTAGCTCCTTCATTTACGAAACGTACCTAAGATCAAATATGAGCTCAAGTGAGTATTCTAGGCATTTCTAAGGCATTAATCACTAAGTGTAATATGTCAAATGAATTAACATTTAAACATATATCAAGTTATGAATGAAGTTAGGCTTGGAAATATTGTATAGTTCATCATTAATAAGGATTTTGCTTATGAAGCAACTAGAAAAAGGTTGCAAAGCAATTTTAACTCTTTTTTATTGAACTCCTTGTATTGCACATTATATTGACCTAATGTTGGAAAATATAGGAGATGATAGATAGTTTCCTATCATTGATAAGACTATACAAAAAACAAGAAAAGTAACTAATCTCATTTAACATCGAGCATAGGTCTTGAATTTGATGAGAAAGGATTCACCAATGGTAGGAATTTGTGTCATCTTTCTATTACATGATTTGCAACTAGTTTCTCATCACTTTATTCTTTTTTGAAGGAGTTGGAACAAATGTTTATAAGTGATAAGTGAGTTACATCTCAATATGCTAGATTTAATGTTAGATGGGAGGTTTCTAGAATTATACTTGAAGATAACGACTTTTGGTCATAATATCAATTTGTCATCCAAGTTTATGAGCATTTAGTGAAGTACTTCATTTGGATGATAATAGTGAGAAGGAAACAATAAGTTATTTTTATGATTCCATGTAATAAATTCTTAATTGACTATATATTTACTCCCCAATGCTTAGTAATTAAAGTTATAATGTGCTTAAAATATTTATTTTGGTTCATATTTTGTTTTAGGTACAATTTGGAGGAACAAGAACCTAAATGAGATAAAAATGTATCCTTGCAGTTGTCCTATTGATTTTTAATCTTATTTACCTTTGAGGAACAAGAAAGAGATATATTAGAATGAAGATGGGACAAAGAATGAAAGAAATGAAGTTATAACAACTTACACAGTTATGTATGAGACTGAGTAACTTATTAGAAGCATGTAGGAGCATAAAAGTGTAGTTTCAAACTCTTCTGTAACCTACACGACTGTGTGTGGACTTACACGACAATGTAAGTGAGCTACACGACTATGTTAGTGGATGTGTAATTGACAAAGACCATGTCATGTCTAACTGACCAAGATCATGTAAAACTTATATGGTCTTAGTCAGTTACGCATCCACTTACATAGATTTCACGAAATTAGGAAACAAATGACACACATGATCACCTATATGCCCATGTTTGACCATATGTTCTGTAGAACCTTAATTTTTAGTATAAAAGGAGATCTAAGTGGTAAAAGGGAAGAGAGAAGAGTTTAGAGACACAAAAGTGGGTAGATTTCTTACTTTTTGGAGTGTTGTAAAGAGCTAACCTTCATCCTTCTGGTTCAAAGGGGATATCGATGTTGATGAACATATTTGGGCATTTCTTAATCTAGTATTACATTTCTTATTCTCCTTTGGAATTGACTGTGTTATTCTTTATTTAATTTTTTGGGATTCATGTATGAATGATTAATGTTCTCACTCTTAAATAGATTATTCATGTATAAACTTATTGTAGAATCTAGATAGCAATATGTAATCATTGTATCCTAAATCACTTGTGGTAAACTAATGGTTGTGCATCATTAAGGTTAACATAACATAGGTTAAATGACCTGAGATTGTATGGTTGTTGCCTAGATTAACCTATTTTCCTATTACATAATGCAACTGTCATATTAAATCTAGAGAGCTTATTCTAGGTTGTCTGATAGCTAGACCTGATTAAATAGTTTACTTTGATTAGATATGAACTAAGGGAAAACTGAGGTTAACAGAGCTTATTGTTAATTTATGATTTATAGTTTTGAGGAGAGGTATGAGAATAACATGATGATTAATTATTCTCACTCAAGTGAAGGTTGAGATTGAGCCACAAACTGGAATTGAAACCCACTAGTTAATTCTATCCCACCCCTTGGTTAATTCTATCTCTTTTGTATTGTTTGATTTGATTTAAATTCAATAGTTTAGTTTTACATTATTTTATTTATCGATTTCAACCATATCATCCAAGCCTAAATATTGGTTTATTCATTTTAAAAGCTAAACACACTCTCCATGGATACGATCCCTACTCATCACTACTATAAATTTAGTTGTGCAGAGTTAAGTTTTATTTTTTGGTGTGTTCGATCCATAGTAAGAATTTTGGCATCGTCGTCGAGGAGTGAAGTGATTTAATTTTTACTTTTGATTTTAATTGGTGTTTTGTATATATATTTGATTATAATTAGTTTTTACAGTTATTTCTTCATCTTTCTATGTTTATTAGTGATTATATATAGTAGTGATGAGATCTCATCAACAAGATCTCCACAATTTGATTCTGAGATCAAAAGGATAATATGAAGGGAGTATGTCAATATTATTAGGGGAATTTTTTCCCATAGCCTATATTCCCAATCCTATAACCCAAGTTAGAGAGATCACCTAAACCTAAGTTATGGAAGGAATAGGTAACAAAATTGCTTCCCAAATAGGCTATAGCGTGTACAACAATTCCCATATAAACCATTAACCTCTTATTCCAATTTAGGTACATCTCTAGAATATATAGTTAAGTCTCTTACCACTAATACTGTACAATTCCAATAGAATGTAAAGCAATTTCTGTAAGAGACAAGATCTCAATTCTAAGATACAAAGTCCAGCAGCCAGAATTTAAAGAGCTAGATGGGTTAGATGGTGGTAGCCATTAACCACTTAGAATCATAAAGTAGATGAAAGTTATCATCCCAACCCGAGGTAAATCCAACGAATGTTAGCGTGGTGACCTTAACCAGTGGTAAGAAGCGTGAGGATCCTAGGAGGACTGCTCAAAAGATTGCTAATGAAGAAGAAATTGAGAAGAAGCTTGAAGGAGAAAAGGATATATTATCTAGTTTGAAGGTAATTGTTGAATCCGCAATTATTGTTAAAACTAACCATTAACCTTTCCTTAGTAGGTTAGCAAAATCGAGCAAGGAGGAAAAGGGTAAAGAGATATTGGATACTTTTTGAAAGGTATAAGTGAATATATCTTTACTAACTATAATTAAACAATTGCCAAGAAAGAAAATACCTGCGAAGTGTAGGAATCTAGTAGACATTAAGAGTTTGAAAATAAGGAAGACACTGAATGTGAGTGATCATTGAATCAAGCCTTATCCAGAATAATTTAAAATGGAAAATGCAGAATTAGTGACACCTAAGGACCATAATTTTGTCAGATGATGAGGAAAACATAAAGTTGAGCTAACGACAATAAACAAAAGCACTACTTGGGAGACAACCCAAGGGAAGCTTCCTCCTTTTCCTTTATATTTTCAAATATGTTGTTTGTGTTGAATGCTCCATTTCTTATATTTAATGTTACACTCAAGAAAATGAAAATTTTAAGTGTGAGGTTAGGGACCTTATTTATCATGTGGGCTTTTAAATTTATTTTTTTAGTTATTTTGCTTGTAAAAAAACATTATCTCCTTTTCTATTGCTTTTAAGGCTTTATATATATAATTAGAAAGTATAATTAACTAGAAAAAGTTCATGGCAACTTAGGCATGATTTTTACTCTTATGATTGGTCAATGTAACACCCCTACATGGACCCTACAACCATCCACATACATGGCAACCAAATTCTTGTAAAAATAGTCACGACACATTTCTATTCATTTGTAAGGACTCTCACCACACATCTTTCTGTTCAATGCTATACATATACTGTTGGCCCCCGAAATTTTTTGTTAAATTAAGCATAATAGTTTATGGAATAAGCATGAGAATTGAATTTTTTCCTTAGAAAAATTTTTGGGATCATGATAGAATCATTGTTTGGAGATTAATTATTTATTACAATGTGAGTAAAAGTTTATTTCGCTAATTAGTGAAAAAAATGCATAAGAATGAATTGAGGGCATTTTTGGCATGTAACTTAAGTATCAAAAGAGCCTAAGCTTATAAGGAAGGGTAAAGTGGACTTTTGGGACTCATTAAGGGTACATTGGGAAAAGGAATTGTTGTCTTGTTATCTTAGAAGAGTGAAAAACGAGAATGGGAGAGAAAAGAAGAGAAAGAAAAGAAGAAGAGAGGTTTTGAAGAAGAGTGAAAAGAATAGAGCTTTTAACTAGGTCACAATTTTTCTGAGGTTTAAAGAGAGAATCTGAGGTTACTCAAGAAGGGAAAAAGAAAGAGGAAGGGAAGAGCTTTCTTTAGAGCTAAGAATCTCATTGTTTGCTGAAGATTCAAAGTAAGTTGAGGTTTAATCTTTTGGATTTTTGGATTAGTTTTTGGTTTAAATAGCTTAAGAAATATATGGGTTTAAGTATTCTATGATCTATTTTACTGAATGTGCCTTATGGGTTTATTCAAATCCAAATTTCTGCTGAAAATGGGAGTTGTGTCTTTTATGAAGAAAATCAAGGAGGGATTTAAGAGAGGCAAGAGGAACAAGATGAAAGACTTTTGTAAATCCAGTACCTAAACAAGCAAGGATTTCAAGGTGGGTTACAATTTTATGATTAAGCAATAGGCCATTAAAGTGTTCTTTCACATGAAAAATGAACGATTTCAACTACTTCATGAACATGCATTATGACTCTGTGAATTCTTTGAAAATTTGTTATGTGTTTTGCCTGAAACTATTATGCTGATGAGTGTGACATGAACATGAAAATGTTTCTGAAAAGAGATTATGTTTAAAAAAGACCAAGTTTTGAAAACATGCCATCATGGGCAATCAAGTTTACAATATCATGAATTACATGTTATGTGGGTTTGGTTTGGTCCATTCTGATGTCAAGTGCACTTAGACTAAAGGCTTCTCCCGTCTGTCTGCTAGTGGCATGGAGCTCCTTCATGGACTCCCTCATGTTTACGGCTACACAAAACCACTAAGTGGGATTGTGCTAGCTCGTTCTGTTTACAACTTCACAGGATCATTATATAGACAGTGTTAGTTCGTTCTGTTTATGGACCATTCTAGACCATTTTGATGTGATTATGTGTTATTAAGTTTGATGCATACATGACTTATAACTGAACATGATTTGTTTGACTGTGTACAGTTTTGAGAAACAAGTATTTACTGATTTTCTAAGTAAGAATTTCTATGGTTTCTAAATTGCATAATTCAATAAGTTTTGAAAAAGGTTTCTGCTTGTTTCTTAATGATAAACTTGCTACCAATGAGCTTTAAGCTTAACCCCTCCCAATTCTGTCCCATTCAGGTGAAGAACAAGAGAGTGAGTAGTCAAGAGTTAAGGCAGCACTCCAGTCTGCATATGTTCTTTTATACTCTTAAGTTAGATTTTTAAGAACTTAAGGCTTTAGCCATCTTTCAAGCTCTACTGATTCAAGTGTATTGATGTATTGTGGCTTGTAAGGTTATTAAAGCTTTGTAAAACCAAAATTTGTTTGAGGATGAATGAAATATATGTATATTTTGCGCATAATTGTGACCACTGTTAAGTTTTCACGTTGCTTGTGTTGATCAAATGAATTTGAAGCTTTGAGAAGCGGTTGGTGTTATGTTTGTGTGTTTTGTCTATGGATTTGAATGAATGAGGGTGGTTGGAAGGAGTTAAGCCTGCATTAAGTAAGACAGAGGCAAAGGAAAAACACAGACGTAATGTATTGTCTGTGCTGACGTCAGAACACAGATGCAAGGAAAAATATAGAGGAAGTATATCGTCTATGCTGGCGTCACAACCCAGAGGCAAGGAAAAACACAAAGGAAATGTATCGCCTATGCTGACGTCACAACACAGACGACACATCAGTACATAAACGACATGTCATCACACAGACGACACGTCAGCACACAGATGACACATCATCATACAGACGTCACATCATCACATAGACTACACGTCAGCACATAAATGACACATCATCACACAGACGCAAGGAATCATCTGTGATGACACGTCATAAGGTAGATGATAGATGGTCAACCTAGACAATAAAAGTCAACTACAAAAGATAGAACACAGACTATTGGAGGTCAAACACAAACGAATAAAGTCAAAGACAGACGAAAGGAAACACAGACTATAAACAAACACCGATGATACTAAGAAGAAGTTAAGCCAGTATGATTGATCAGTCAATTTGTTGGAGTAAAACATAGAATCCACTATTTAATGGTTTCAACCAGAAGTGGTTATTAAGGGTCAAGAAGCAGTGACAGATTTAGGCTAAAAATACAAGCAAGAGGTCAAGATGAAGTAAGGATTTAAGGTTTGTCCTGGTGACGGCACTCCACCTCTGTGGGATACGCATCCAGATGTCACTTAAGACGTCGGTCAAGTGTCTCACTAGGGGTGGGGGTCTAATACTTGTGGTATCAGAGTGACTAGGTTGAGGTCCCACACCCAGACCAAGTTTAGAGTATCCGAAGCACAAATTGGGAAAGTGGAGAAATGAAGGATACATGCATGGATTTTACATGAATTACTTGCAATGTTTTGAATTGTGTTCATAAATTGAAATTGTTTTGTATGACTTGAACTATTTTGCACCCTTTTAAAACTGTTGTGGAAGAACTAAAGATTTTCATTGGTTTTATATATCAGGAGTGATTATGCCACCTTGAAAGAGAACTCGAGGAGCTTTAACTCGATCCAGCTCTCGCCAAAGGAGCACGGATGAGTCTTTTGTCCCACAAGATGCGGAGACGCATTCTGCTCCTGATTCTGAGGCACCTAGCATGCAACATGAGGAGCCTCCACAGGCTCCTCCTATGCCTCAAGTTAATCCTTTAGATCCAAGGTTCTTTCAAGCCTTTGCTCAGGCTTTCTCATATACCATAGGCCAAAGATCTCAACTCCTAATGCAACCTCCAGTGGAGAGGACTGGACAATATGATAAGTTTTACAAGTATGGAGCTATAGATTTCAATAGGACTACAAATCCCGAAGAGGCTGAAGCATGGCTGAAGAGGACCGAGAGGGTCCTAATTCAGATAAAGTGTTCGGATGAGGAGAAGTTAGACTATGCAGTCAGTTTGCTGCAGGGGGATGCATTCCACTGGTGGGAATCAGTGCCCCACGGTCAGGTTATACCTCCGGTGTTGACATGGAGAGACTTTATAGAGTTGTTTAGGAAGAAGTTCCTCTTGAGGGTCTATGTACAAGAGAAAGCTATGGAGTTTCTGAACCTCACATAGAGGGATATGACTGTGAGTGAGTATGAGCTGAAGTTCACACAGCTTTCAAGATATGTAGCAAACATTATGGCGAATGAAGAAGATAAGTGTCGCAAGTTTAAGGGAGGTCTTCATTTGGGGATCAAGGAGAAAGTCTTGATCTACAATTTCTGTGACTACCAGCAATTGGTAGATGCCGCACTCCAAGTTGAGAATCTGGAGAACATAAAGAATGAAGTGAGTAGGAAGAGGAAGAACGAGGAGCAGTTTTCCAAGAAGGGGATAAGTATTCCAATGCCTGAGAGGAGTGTGAAAAGCTTCCATACACATAGTAAGGTGGGTAGTAATGCCTCTGGTAAGAGCAAGTAAGTAAGGGTAGTATCAGTGTAAGCCTCAACAGTAGGAGGCAATAGCAGGATGGAGAGGAGCAAGGACATGAACCCTCTATATGAACATTGTGGGAAGTTCCATAAGGGAGAGTGCTTCAATTTACGTGAAGCATGTTTCCTATGTGGAGAGAAGGGACACTTGATTAAGGACTGTCCCTAAGTATCAAGGCAAGATGGGTCACAGTTACAAGCCCTAAGGAGAGTAGAAATAGTGAGAACTAGGCCAGTTACTAAAGTTGGCAATTTTAGAGCTATAAGGAAGGCAATTCCTCTAGGAAGGCCAAGGGGTCAGGCTCAGGCTCAGGCACAGGCAAGGGTGTTTGCCATGACCAGAGAAGAAGCTACAGCCACACCTGAAGTTGGCACGGGTATAGCTCAGTTATTTAATTCTGTAGTATATGTTTTGATTGATTCTGGTTCCACACATTCTTTTGTTTCTGCAAGCATGACATTACATAATGTTGATTCGATGCCTTTGGATAACCCTTTGATTGTTAGTACTCCTTTAAGGAGGAATGTGATAATCAGTCAAGTATATAAGGGCTGTGAACTTATCATTGAAGATGCTAGACTAGTAGTAGACCTCCTACCTCTAGACCTAAAAGGTTTAGATGTTATACTTGGAATGGATGTCATGGAGAAGTATCCAACAAAGTTAGATTGTAGCCTCAAGGAAGTGGAGTTTGATCTAGGCAATGGTGGGAAGATAATTTTCAGAGGAGATAGGAGAGCACCAGCCCCAAGAATTATTTCTGTTTTGCTAGCCGATAGGATGATGGATAGGGGGTATGAGGCCTTCTTGGCATATGTTGTAGATATTGATATGACTGAAAGGAAGTTAGAGGATTTTCCAATTGTAAAGGAATTTCTAGATGTGTTTCTAGAAGACTTACCTAGTTTGCCACCAGTGAGGGAAATCGAGTTTGCCATTGACTTGATTCCTAGAACCGTACCCATTTCTATACCACCGTATAGGATGGCTCCAGCTGAACTATAAGAGCTTAAGGAACAGTTGGAGGAACTGTTAGAGAAAGGGTATATAAGGCCAAGTTTGCCACCTTAGGGAGCGCCTGTTTTATTTGTCAAGAAGAAGGATTCGACATGGCGGATGTGTATTGATTACCGGAAACTCAATAAGGTGACTATTAAGAATAAGTATCTTCTGCCTCGAATTGATGATCTGGTTGACCAGCTGTAGGGAGCAAGGGTCTTTTCCAAGATTGATCTCAGGTCAGGTTATCATCAGCTCAGAATCAAGGAGTCTAATGTAAGTAAGACAGCTTTTAGGACTCGGTATGGGCATTACGAGTTCCTAGTCGTGCCATTTGGTTTGACCAATGCTCCAGCTACATTTATAGATCTTATGAATAAGGTCTTCAAGGAGTATCTGGATTATTTTGTCATAATGTTTATCAATGACATTCTGGTTTATTCCAAGAGTGAAGGGAAACATGAGGAGCATCTTAGAAGAGTGTTACAGACACTGAGAGAGAAGGAGCTTTATGCTAAGTTTAGCAAGTGTCAGTTTTGGCTTCATGAGGTGATATTCCTTGGACATGAAATTTTTTAGAACAGGGTACATGTGGATCTAAGGAAGGTTGAAGCAATAGTGAATTGACATGCGCCCAAGTCAGTGACAGAGGTGAGGAGTTTTCTGGGTCTGGCAGGTTATTATAGAAGGTTTATGGAAGGATTTTTTATGATTGCTGCTCCGATGACTAAGTTATTGAGGAAGAATCAGAAATTTGTCTGGGGTGAGGAATGTTAGAAAAGCTTTGAGGAGCTCAAAAGAAGATTAACCAGTGCTCTAGTGTTGATATTGCCTACTGGAGATGAGGGCTATAAAGTGTACAGTGATGCCTCAAGGAAGGGTTTGGGTTATGTATTGATGCAGGGAGACAAGGTGATAGCGTATGCTTCAAGGCAATTGAAGCCTTATGAATTGAATTATCTGACCCATGATTTGGAACTGTCAGTTGTAATTTTTGCCTTAAATATTTGGAGACATTATCTGTATGGAGTTCAGATGAGGATGTTTACAGATCACAAAAGTCTCAAGTATCTGTTGATTCAGAAGGAACTGAATTTGAGAAAAAGAAGGTGGATTGAGCTACTTAAGGATTATGATTTGATGATTGAGTATCATCCAGGAAAGGCAAATGTAGCGACGGATGCTTTGAGTAGGAAGTCCTCAATAGCCCATGTTCAGACAATTTATCTGCCTTTATTGGAAGAAATGGCTAAGCTTAAGATAAGTTTGAAACAGGAGGAACTAAATAGTATGGTTGCTAATTTTAGAGTAAGACCGATACTCAGGAAAAGGATAGGGAGTTACAGACACGGGATGCAGAACTAAGCAAGCTCCGAGAAGAAATTAAGAATGGTAAGACATCTGAAGTGATAATAAGGGATGATGGACTTATGACTGTTAGAAACAGACTTAGTATTCCAAATGCCAAGGAGGTGAAGGATGAGATGCTCGATGAGGCACACAATGCGCCTTATGCTATAAACCCAGGTAGCACCAAGATGTACAGAGATCTGAAGGAACATTTCTGGTAGAAAGGCATGAAGAAAGATGTAGCAGATTATATGAGTAAGTGTCTAGTGTGTTAGCAAGTCAAGGCTGAACACCAGGCACCTTCAGGCAAGTTAAGGCCATTGTTTATTCCTTAGTGGAAGTGGTAATGAGTGACTATGAACTTTTTGATGAGTTTGCCTAAGACTAGTAGGAAGCATGATGCCATATGGGGCATCGTTGATCGGTTAACGAAGTCAGCTCATTTTCTGGAAACTAAATAGACTGAGTCTTTGCATATGCTAGCTAAGAAGTATATTGATAAGATAGTAAGATTACATGGGATTCCAGATTCCATAGTTTCTGACAAGGATCCTCGATTTACTTCGAGATTCTGGGGAAGTTTACAAGAGGCTATGGGAACCAAGTTGAATTTCAGTACGGCTTTCCATCCTCAGACAGATGGTTAATCTGAGAGGACCATTCGGACACTTAAGGGGATGCTCAAGGCATGTGTGATGGACTTCAAGGGAGCTTAGGATGAGCATTTGCCATTGGTCAAATTTTCTTACAATAATTCGTACCATTCGAGCATTCAGATGGCTCCTTATGGAGCACCGTATGGAAGGAGATATAGAACTCTGATATGCTAGGATGAAGAAGAAGAAAGGAAACTGATAGGGCCAGAATTGGTTCAGATTACTGTTGACAAGGTCAAATTGGTTAAGCAATAGCTTAAAGCGACACAGGATAGAATGAAGAGTTATACCGATGCACACCAAAAGGAGATGAAGTATGAAATCGATGAGAAAGTGTTTCTTAAGACATCTCCTTGGAAAGGAGTCATGAGATTTGGCAAGAAAGGCAAGTTAAGTCAGGAATTCTTGAGAGGATTGGACCATTAGCCTATAGGTTGGCATTGCCACCAGAATTATCTCAAATTTATGATGTCTTTCATGTTTCCATGCTGAGGAGGTACAGGTTGGATCCTTCTCATATCATTCAGACCAATGAGTTTCAATTGAGAGATGATCTTAGTTATGAGGAGATTCCAGTGGAGATCTTGGATACTAAGGAGAAAGTTCTCAGGAACAAGACAGTTCAACTAGTAAAAGTCCTGTGGAGAAACCATTCAGTGGAAGAGGCCACATGGGAGTCCTTATAAGCCATAAAGGAGAAGTATCCACATCTTTTCAATGACTCGGGTAATAATTTCGAGGATGAAATTCTTTTAAGAGGGTGAGAAATGTTGGGCCCTAAATTTTATTATTATTATTTTAGTAAGCATGAATTGAATGAATTTGGTGATCTTGTGGATAAATCATTTTTAATTGGAGTTTAAT
>JAOTJB010000007.1:20228498-20239854 GCA_027123815.1 Erythroxylum minutifolium | reverse complement strand
AAGGCCAGAGAGTTTCTGAATCTCACACAGAGGGACATGAGTGTGAGTGAGTATGAGCTGAAGTTCACTCAGCTTTCCCAATATGCGGCCAACATTGTGGTGAATGAGGAGGACAAATGCCGCAAGTTTGATGGAGGACTTCATTTGGGGATCAAGGACAAGGTGTTGATCCATAATTTCTGTGACTACTAGCAGTCGGTAGATGTTGCACTTCAGGTCAAAAAATGGAGAATATCAAGTATGAAGTCAATAAGAAGAGGAAGAACTAAGAGCAATTTTCTAAGAAGGGAACGAGTGCTCCAATGCCTGAGAAGAGTATAAGGAGCTTCCACATTTAGAGTGAGGTGAGGAGTATCGCCTCTACTAAGAACAAGAAATCACAAGAAGCTTCAGCGCAAACCTCAACTTTGGGAGGCAATAGTAGGGTGAAGAGGAGCAGGTACACAAACCTTTAATGTGAGCATTGTGGGGAGTTTCACAAAAGAGAGTGCTTCAAGTTACTTGGAGCATGTTTTCAATGTGGGGAGAAGGGACACATGTTTAGGGAATGTCCCTACAAGACAAGGCAAGAGGGGTCACAGTTGCAAGCCCCAAAGAGAGCTGAAATAGTGGGAACCAGGCCAGTCACTGAGATGGGCAATTTTTAGGCTGCAAGGAAGGCTATACCTCCAGGAAGGCTAAGGGGTCAGGCACCGGACAGGGTATTTACTATGACAAGAGACGAGGCCACAGTCACGCCTAAAGTTGTCACAGGTATGGCTCAGTTATTTAATTCTAAAGCATATGTCTTAATTGATTCTGGCTTCACGCATTCATTTATTTCTACAAGTATGACAT
Source organism: Erythroxylum minutifolium (assembly GCA_027123815.1). Lineage (NCBI taxonomy): Eukaryota > Viridiplantae > Streptophyta > Magnoliopsida > Malpighiales > Erythroxylaceae > Erythroxylum > Erythroxylum minutifolium. Next base: position 20,239,017 of record JAOTJB010000007.1, on the reverse strand, counting down.
TATGTGGTGTGAATTTGGTGCCATTGGAAGATCCATTGATTGTTAGCACTTCTTTTAAGGAGAAAGGTGATAATAAGTCAAGTGTATAGAGATTGTGAACTCGTTATTGAGGGTGCTAGACTAGTAGTAGACTTATTGCCGCTAGAGTTAAAGGGTCTAGATATTATACTGGGTATGGATGCTATGGAGAAATATTCTGCAAAGTTAGACTGTAGTCTCAAAAAGGTAGAGTTTGACTTTGGTAATGGAGAGAAGGTAACTTTTAGAGGCGATAGAAGAACGTCGTCACCTAGAATGATTTCAGCTTTGTTAGCTGATAGGATGATGAAAAAGGGGTGTGAAGCCTTCTTGGCACACGTCTTGGATACCAATGTGAGTGAAAGGAAGTTAGAAGATTTTTTGATTGTGAGGGAGTTTCCAGATGTGTTTCCAAAAGAATTACTTGGTTTGCCACCGGTGAGGGAAATTAAGTTTGCCATCGACTTGATTCCTGATACCGCACCCATTTCTATATTATCGTATAGAATGGCTCCAGCTGAATTAAAGGAACTCAAGGAACAGTTGGAAAAGCTATTAAAGAAGGGGTATATAAGGCCCAATTCGTCGCCATGGGGAGCGCTTGTTCTATTTATTAAGAAGAAGGATGGGACATGGTGTGTGTGTATTGGTTATCGGAGACTCAACAAAGTGACCATTAAGAATAAGTATCCTCTGCCACGAATCGATGATCTGTTTGACCAATTGCAAGGAGAAAAGGTCTTCTCCAAAATTGATCTTAGGACAGGCTATCATCAGCTCAGAATCAGAGAGTCTAATGTAAACAAGATAGCTTTTAGGACCTGTTATAGGCATTATGAGTTCCTAATCATGGCATTTGGATTGACTAATGCTCCGGCTGCATTCATGGATCTTATGAATAGGATCTTCAAGGAGTATCTGGATCAGTTTGTCATAGTATTTATCGATGACATTCTGGTTTATTCCAAAAGCGAAGAGGAACATGAAAAACATCTCTGGATAGTGTTGCAAACATTGAGGGAGAGGGAATTTTATGCCAAATTCAGCAAATGTGAATTTTGGCTTCATGAGGTAATCTTTCTTAGGCATGTGATCTCAAAGGATGGAGTATATATTGATCCGAGAAAAATTGAAGCAGTGATGAAGTGGCATGCACCAAAGATAATTGCAGAAGTTAGGAGCTTTCTGGGTCTGGCAGGGTATTATAGGAGGGTTGTGGAAGGATTTTCTATGATAGCTGCTCCGATGACTAAGCTATTAAGAAAAAATCAAAAGTTTATCTAGAGTGATGAATGTTATAAAAGCTTTGAGGAGCTTAAGCATATATTGACAAGTGCTCCAATTTTGACTTTGCCTATAGGAGATGAGGGTTATAGAGTTTAAAATGATGCTTCAAAGAAGGGTTTGGGTTGTGTGTTGATGTAGGGAGATAAAGTAATAGCTTATGCCTCATGGCATTTGAAGCCATATAAGTTGAATTATCCGACCCATGATCTAGAATTGGCAGCAATAATTTTTGCCCTGAAGATTTGGAGACATTATTTGCATAGGGTTCAGACGAGGATTTTTATAGATCATAAAAGTCTCAAGTACTTATTGAGCCAGAAAGAGTTAATTTTGAGACAAAGAAGGTGGTTAGAGTTGCTCAAAGATTATGACCTGTTGATTGAATGCTACCTAGAAAAGGCAAATGTGGTGGCGGATGCCTTGAGTAGGAAATCCTCCATAGCCTATGTTCAGACAGTTTATTTGCCATTATTGACAGAAATGGCTAAGCTGAAGATAAGTTTGACACAGGAGGAGCCTGATTGTATTATAGCAAATTACAGAGTGAGACCAATACTTAAGAAGAAAGTTAAGGAGTTGCGAGCTCAGGATGAAGAATTGAATAAACTCTGAGAAGAAATTCAGAATGTTAAGAAATCTGAAGTGGTAGTGAGGGATGATGGACTTATGGTTGTAGGCAACCGACTTTGTATTCCAAATGTCCAGGAGTTAAAGGACGAGATACTCAACGAGGCACATAATGCTCCTTATCCTATGCACCTAGGTAGCACCAAAATGTACAAAGATTTGAAAGAGCATTTATGGTGGAAAGGCATGAAGAGGGATGTAGAAAAATATGCAAGTGTCTAGTGTGTCAACAAGTCAAGGCTGAACACCAGGCACCTTCAGGCAAGTTAAGGTCATTGTCCATTCCTGAGTGGAAGTGGCAAAGGATAACCATGGATTTTTTGATGGGTTTGCCCAAGACCAGTAAGAAGCATGATGCCATATAGGTTATTGTTGATTGTTTGACAAAGTTAACCCATTTTTTAGGAATTAAACAGACTGATTCTCTGTATATGCTAGTAAAGAAGTATATTGATGAGATAGTGAGACTACATGGGATCCCAGACACCATAGTTTCTGACAGAGATCCTCCGTTTATTTCGAGATTTTGGGAAAGTATGTAAGAAGCTCTAGGGACCAAGTTAAATTTTAGCACTACTTTCCATCCCCAAATAGATGGTTAATCTGAGAGGACCATTCGAACCCTTGAAGGAATGCTCAGGGCATGTGTGATGGATTTCAAAGGTGTTTAGGATGACCGCTTGCCATTGGTCGAATTTGTTTACAATAATTTGTACCACTCAAGCATTCAGATGGCTCTTTATGAAGCACTGTACGGAAAAAGATGTAGAACTACTATACGCTGGGACGAATAAGGAGAAAGGAAATTAATAGGACTATAGTTACTCTGGAAGACAATTAACAAGGTCAATCTAGTTAACCAAAAGCTTAAAGTAGCTCAAGATAGAATGAAGGGCTATGCTGATGCACACCGAAAGAAAATGGAGTATGAAGTTGGCGAGAAAGTCTTTCTTAAGACATCTCCTTGTAAAGGAGTTATGAGGTTTGGCAAGAAGGGCAAATTGAGCCCAAGATACGTAGGTCCCTATTAAATTGTTGAGAGGATTGGACCACTGGCCTATAGATTGGCGTTGTCACCAGAATTATCACAGATAGATGATGTCTTTCATGTTTCCATGTTAAGGAGGTATAGATCAAATCCCTCCCACATCATTCAGACCACTAAGGTTTAGTTGAGAGATGATCTAACTTGAGGAGACTCTAGTGGAGATTTCGGACACTAAGGAAAAGGTCCTCAGGAATAAGACAGTTCAACTGGTTAAAGTCCTGTGGAAAAACCATTCTAAAGAAGAGACCACATGGGAGCCCTTGGAGGCCATAAAGGAGAAGTATCCATACCTCTTCAATACTCAGGTAAGAATTTCGAAGACGAAATTCTTTTAAAAGGGGGAGAAATGGTGGCCCTTGAATTTTTGTTGTCAAGTTAAGCTTAATTTAAAGGAATTTTAAGGTTATGATAGAAATTATTAGAGTTTAATTATTATTTCAGTGTTAGTAGGGTTTTATTTTACTAGTTAGTTAGATTAAAGCAGTAAGAATGTATAAAGGGCAATTGTGGCATGTCACTTAAGTATAAAATCCATGAATCATTAAAGGAAGGGAAAGTGGACATTTAGCACTCATTAAGGGTAGAATTGGAAGAGGAAAAATGTTGTCTTGTTCATTTGGGGAAGAAAATTGTGAATGAAGGGAGAGAAGGAGAGAAAAACATGAAAAAGAAAGAAAGGAGAGAGAGTTTCATCCATGAGAGAAAAAGAAAGAAGACAAAGTTAGGGTTTCATCTTTTCTTAGTTTTTAAGAGTGATTTTGAGGTTACTCAAAAAGAGAAAAAGAAAGAGGAAGAGAAGAACTTCCATTTGAGCCAAACATCTCTTTGTTTAGTGACGATTCAAGGTAAGCCCACATTTAATCCTTTGGAATTTCGGAAGGGTTTTGGTTCATGAAGCTTAGGAAATATATAAGTTTAAGTATTTTAGAATCAATTTTTAGTGAATATGTTTTTTGGGTTCTCAATTTGTATTCCTATTGAATTGGATTTTTGCTAATGTTAAAGGGAATCAAAAGAGGCAAAAGGAGGGGCATTTTTAAGCAAGTTTTTAAGCAAAGAATCCAGGTAGGTACATGTTTATAATTGAGTTAATAATCCATGAGTATTTTTCCAAATCAATATAAATGTTTGATTTAAGTAATTGATACATGTTTGGTACATGAATCTTGTTAATGATTTCTGAAATGATGATGGAAATTTTATTTGAAATATATCAAGTTTATGAAAACCATGTTTCCAAAATGTGCCTTTTGTGCAATATGTTTACAAGTCATGAAATTCATGTTCGTATGGGTTTGTGGTCTATCATGTTATGTCACATGCACATTGACCATGTTAAAGACTTCTCCTGCCTGCCTATTATAGGCATAGAGCTCCATCAAGGACTCCCTCATGTTTACTAGAGATTTGCAAGAACTCCCTCAAGTTTATTGGAGATTTGCAAGAACTCCCTCATGTTTATCGGAGCTTCGCAAGAACTACCTCATGTATATGAAATACCCGAACCATTATGAGTGCTTAAGTTGTTTGTGATTTGTTGACAAGTTTGATGAATACATAACTTATGTTGTTTATGAATTGTTTGACAAGCTTGAGAATTTGAGAAATACGTGTTTTATGGATTCAATGCAACTTACTATGGCAATGAATATTTTCAATGGTTTTGCTTGTTTCTCCACTATAAACTTGTTACCCGCGAGCTTTTAAGCGCACCCCCATTCTTCCCCATCTCCAGGTGAAGAGCAAGAGATTGAATGAAAGAGAGTCAAGGCACCACTCTAAGTTTACATATTTTGTATTTAAGTTAGTATATTAAAATTTAAGGCTTTAGCTGCATTTCAAGTAACACTTGTTCATGTATATTTTGTATTTTTGGAATATAAGACCAATGATGTATTTGGGTCTTGAAATGCCCACTAAAGCTTTGTAAAAATCTTTTATTTTTAATGAAATATATTTATGTTTTGCTCATGACTTTCCAAGTTTTCACATCGCATTTTCAAGCATTCATAAGGGTAAAATCTGTGTTCTGACTTCAGGAGAAAACTGTATTAATCTAGGCTTATTTGGACAAAGTTGTCTTCTTGAAAGTTATAGTTATCCTCTTAGCTTTCTAATGCTATAAAGTGTGTAATTTTGAAAGACCGAACTTGAAAGATAGGATTTTTACAAGTTAGTGATGCTACATAGGGTGCATACTAGACACTTTATATCCCATTCTAACTTGATTTAACAAAAAAGAGTACTATGGTGTCTTGAAATGAGAAGAATTATTGTGATTAGTTAGAGATGAAATGAAGGTAATAAAGGGAGTTGATCGTGTGCAAAAATTTATGATGAATGTGTATAAGTTTGAATGTTATGTTTTTGGATTGATGACCAAACATATATTATGATTTGGCTGTAAATGATTTTGAGCTGAAATGAAAGTGATAATGAAGGGAAAATGTTGAGGAAAATAAGTTCGAAATGATAGATATGCATAAAAGGGGTCATAGGTAACTTGTAGGAGTTAAAAATCTAAAAATTGACCAGTAAATATTCGTTAGGTAGACTTGACATCCACTGGGTGGAGCTTCTCAAGAATTCCAGCATTTTAGCTCAGTTCATGTCTGTTTGGAGGGACATATGTCCGCTAAGCGGACATTCCAGGGATAGTTTTATAAATGTGCAATTTTAACACTCTAGACAGCAAAATCTCTTTTCAAGATCTTCATGGAAGTTGTAGAAATTGAAGTCTTCTTCAAAAACGTACTTGAATGACCTTAATCTGACATCCGTAGTGAAAGTTATGTCTATTGTCCCAAATCATGTACATATATAAGTTGTGGACTTATCAATGCTTTCCTATGACACATTTAGGCTTGAATGGAGCTTGAAATATACTTTGTTTGATATGAAAATAAGAGACAAAATGAGTGAGATGTTTAAGGTGACGATTGAGGATATAAACATCAGAATGGATTGTCCTATTCAAGTGTCCAAATATAGAATTTTGGGATGTTATGAGAATGAAGATGACCTTATGATGGCTAATGAGATTCCATTAAAAGAACCCTACAGAATGATGCATTCATGTTTGAATCACGAGTTAGACTCCAAAAACGAGGCCTAACATTAAAAAGGATGTATTTTCTAAGCATAAAGAGATTTGGAAATTCTTTAATACATATATAATTGAGAATAAGAAATTGCAATGTGATATGCATGACATGATATAATCTAAGAGTGGATAGTTCCAATAAAGATAAGCATGATTTATTGTATGAAAATAAGATATTGAAGAAGGAGATTAATAACCTCAAATAGTCCTTATCTAGTTTGACTATATGTAGTGAAGAATTAAATAGAAAACTTGGGCACGCTTATAGAAATGCATTGCCCGATATTAAGAAAAAATTGAAGGAAAAGCATATGTGTATTGATAAGCCATCGTCTAAATCATCATATACAATTTAATTCTAGACATGAAAACTTCAATTTTCATAAATCACCTTCTAGGTCTAAAGCTAAAAAGAAATTCCATACATTTATCTATAATTTACAATTTAAAATTGGAAGATATGGATAACAAGGCAAAAAATAAACACAACTTTTATGTAAAACCATAGGAAAAAAGTTATAGTATTCTTGTCATTCATATATGCATCTTTATTATCAAAATAAAATAAAACAACCTCACAATTAACATAGATCGTTATACAAGCTTTTGGAACATGGTCATAATTTTTATAGGCCACATTTGTACAAAAGGAACATGACATATTCTAAACCATATATTAACCTGTATTATCAAACAAAAAGAGTAAACCTTATATATCAAAAGTATAGCTCTAAATTTCCATCAACTATAAAGAAGACATAAAAATACATATAGGCCATATTTTTATATATGCTTTTCACTCACACTAACAATTTAAATTTCATCATATGAGATGTTATTTTATGGTGAATTTATATATATATGGAAATTGCAATTTCCAACAATTTTTATTGAGTATAACCAAAATTATATGTGTTAAAAAAGGTTTAAGAAGTAACTTCTAAAAGCCAAGTATATGTGGCTACCTAAATCATATTAATTTCTTTTCCTTATAGGTTAATATTAAGTGGTATTAAATGAATATTAACAATTGGTACCACCTATGTTGATATCAAATAAAGAATAAAATGGTATCTCAAACTATTAACTTTTAAAGGAAATTTCCCAGGAGCCTTCACTTAAGTCAAGTAAATAAAATTTTATCAAAAGACCAGTTGTTGAGCTAATGAGGAAGAAAAGGATATAACTATAAATGATACATAAAAGGAGATAACTAATTTCTTTCATATTGATTACATTTGAGGATATTGACTTCACATATATATTTTGAGAGGGAAATTATTATTTCGTATACCAAGAAGGAGAAAGATATATTAAAATTTAAATTAGAATAATTTTTTGAAAATTTTCATTTATTTTATAAGCACTTTGCATGTACTTTTTGCCTACATAATAAAGTTTTTCAAAAGGGGGAGAGGGAAAACTATTTATTTTTCCCTTTTTATATTTATAGATTTATATATCATACCATTTTTAATGTTGAAAAAGGGGGGAAAAGATAATGATATTAAAATGTGTTCACTTATGATGCATGAACAAATGGGAAGCAAACATTACATATTACTTTAACATATGGAAAGCTAACTCAAAGTCATAAAATTTCTATAATATCACTAAATATTTTGTCATCATTAGAAATGGAGAGATTGTTAAGTCAAGCAAGCTCCTAACCATGATTATTATGATGACAAAATATATTTCAATAAATAAATTTAACTTTGATGATATTAGTAGTTCTGTTGCAATGAAATTAAGCAATATAGGAAAGATAATGTTCAGTATAAGGGATAAGTGAGCAAAGGAAAATTTGAATATACTAAACAAACAAAGGATAGAGGAAATAGGCAAGGTAAAGCATTTATACAACTTTAGAGAGATTCAAAGGAATTGAAGGGATGAACTAATAATCATGAGAAAATTTGGTTTAAGTTTAAATAAAACCTTCTTAATGCATCAAAATACTTTTAAAGAACTTTTGAAATGATTTTAGATCACGTTTTTGTTTGAAAAATATGTTTTAATCTTTAAAAGAATTTAAAAAGTTTTAGAAAAATTGTTCTAATACTTGCTATCGACCTATATTAAGATTTATTATGCTTGGTGAATTTTATACGTACACTAGTCAACTAATGTGACATATTAATGATTAGGATCGTTAAAAGAGAGATACTTTATGTACTAAGATTTTATACAAGAATATTAGTTGAACAATCATACATTAGTCAACCACTGTCATTGGAATTAGTCATTACAATAACTAACTTTTATTTTTAATAAATATTTTGGGTTGTTTTAAGTATAAATAAATCATATATAAGTTGAATAAAGGGTCTTTGAAACTAGATGGAATCTTTGGAAAACTTTTGAGAGTATTTCATTATATTTATATGTGTGAGAACATAAATGAGACCTTAGTGCATTTTGTGATTAAGAAAGGAGTTCTTGAATTATATGTAGGTTAATAAGATAACAATTAAGAGGAAAATTGAATTGTTTAGGGTATCTCTTCATATGTGACAAAGAATCTTATAGAAGGGTTCCTTTTCGTCATAAGAAAAAAAAAGTGTAAAAGTTCTTCTTTATCCAAAGGAAGATACATATATGAAATGCTTCTCTTAGCCTATTAAAGAAGACAGTAGTGAATTTATAATGAGAGTTTAAGGAGTGGACGTGGGATAAGAGATATTTGATAAATTAGTTCTTTCTCTCTTTACCTATTCTCTTTTATCATTTTTGTAACTATTTTATATAAATTTTTCATATGCATTCACTTAAATAATTAACGCTCCTCTCTATTGCCATTCAAAGACTAATAAAATCATTAGATGTTTTCATCAAGATTTGTCATCCATTTACCAATTATTTGATGTGTTCTAAGCATTTTTAGTTTTTTATTTCTTTATTTATTATATGCATTAACATGATATATCTTCTTAATTCAATTAAGATTTTAATACTCTAATTATTAATAATGAGGATATCATAAGCTCATGTTGATTTAAAAATTTTACTACATGTAAACATTTTTATTAGTATTAAAATGATATTTAATAACTAATACCCACCCTACACATCTTATGCTTGTAGGTTATAAGTAAATATGTCTAAACAAGTGATAAGTTTATTGATGAATTGGAAAAGTTAAGCATATTAAAATTCTAATTTGCAATTTAGATGTGGTTGTTATTTTTTAGTAAGTGTTGAATCAATCAATTACTTGTCACTTCTCTTTTATATAATATTTTTTGCATAATTTTCCTTAACTAACAACATTGTTAACACTATAAAAGTTTATAATTATCTAATATATTTTTAAAAAATGCAACCCGCTATCTAAACACAAATAGTCGACAAGATAATATTAAATTAACATATGGTGAGGTGAGACATTTAAAGAAGCTAAACTTTAGAGATAAGTATGATGATAAGAATACATTAATTATGATAGATATTTATTGTATTCATTGTAAATTTGTAAAAAACGAGAATATGTGATTACATAAATACTTATTACGATAACAAGCATAAATTTTTGATTTCATAATCAATTAAAAATAAATATATATGCTTCATATATGATTGAGGTGATAAATGCCAACTAAAATATGTTTTTAGTATGATTTTGAGACCATTCTGTTATATATTGCTAGTCTTTTATAGGAATTGATATTCACTTTGGCTTATATTTTATTTTAAAGCCTTTTTTTAATCCCTTACTAAAGAATGAATGAATTTAATAAGATCTGAGTCAAGCTAGAGCAATATTAGAACAAACTTAGGCTAAGGACTCAAAAAATAACAAAAATAGGGACATTTATTCTCCAATACGACCTAAATATAAACTCGTGTTCATGTCTTCAAAACCCATATTCTCAAGATTAATCCTTGGATGCACAATTTATCAAGTCACTGAGTTAACATAAGTTTGCCTTTGGAACTATGTTGACAATTATCTTTACAAAGAAGGAGTTGTTAAGCAACATAGGACCATTTGGTCATAATGTTTGGAAATTTTAGACTTTTTTTTAGTTATAAAAAGGACGAAGAGGCACAAGAGATGTGGAACCGTCAATAGGAGTCGAACTACAACATCTTGACATGAACAAGGAGCGACCTTGGAGATAAAGTAGTAGATTCCATCAAAATTTAATAAAGATGAACAAGATTTTAGAAATCCATGACAATAACTTCTTTTATCTTATTTTCTTTTTTGGTTATTATTGGATTTTTGTTAATTTAGTATGAAATAAATTGGAATAGATCTGAGCAGAGGACTCTTGGATTGAGTTATTTTCTTTCGAATTTTTAAGCATCAAGAGAGTAGAAATTTCATCTCAAATTGGAAGTATTTTATGAAATTTCTTTTATCTTTTTCTTTTGCATTTGGCTTGTTATAAAGAGCAAAATCAAAACCAAATACAAATGGTTTGGTACAT
>JAOTJB010000007.1:20168614-20180309 GCA_027123815.1 Erythroxylum minutifolium | reverse complement strand
AGCCTCTTTAGCATGCTTAGCCCGCAACCTTATCATTGGACCTCCAAGATTCTCTAATGGATCTTTTTCCCTAATATTACTTTATTGAGCTTGTGTAAGTGTTTCTCCTTACTGCCCAAGGTCTCCAACAATTCCACGGCCCAATCCTTCTATCTTGCCTGAAGCCATTTTGATGCTTGATCTCCATCATTATACATAATCACAACTTCATTACACATTCAAATAAAATCATTTTGGTAGATACATTTGTATAATATAAGTGGTACAATCAAATGTAAATATGTACATAAACATCTGTTGTAGAAGTAGCCTTCATTTAAGCATTTTAGCAAACAGTTAGGAGCCATTTGTCAAACAGATATGGAAGGTGGGAAAAAATGTCAACTCATACACATCCAACACAGAAGTAGAAGAAACTATTTTCCAAACACACAAAAACAAACAAAAATCCATACACCGTAAGCAGAACACAATAATCACAATAAACTCTTACACATAGTAGATAAACAAAGCACAAGAAGGAGGCTTTGAAAATAGAAAGAAGAATAATACCAATACAGGTAACAACACTTCTTCGATGGTGACAAGCAAAACACAGGATATGACCACAACAAAGGGGACGATGCTTATTGGATAGTGAACAAAGATGAATGTTGACGGCTGACACAAAAACGAAGAGAGGTCATTTCCTGTTAAACAAAACAACGTCCGTCTTGGATTATGCAAGGAATAAATTTACCATTTGGCGTCAATGTCCATAACCATCACGAAATGGTAATGGCATGAAGATAACATTATATTAATTACCATATATAATTATACGTATTGTGATGTAATTAATTAAAAGATAATCACAATAATGTAAACAATGGAATTCAATAAATTTTGGTTATTTTAAAATTTTATATACAAACAACTCAAAATTAATTTATATTATATAAATAAATTTTGGTTATTAATGTCTTTTAAAATATATGATTTAACAATTTTCTATGGTGTGACAAATTCTAATTACGATATATAAATTGGGTAACATTTTATATTACAAAGGGAAAATTCTACAAATATAAAATTCAAAATTAATTAAAATTTTTTATTAATATCTTTTAAAATATATGAGTTGGTCTCACAAAACTCTATCTACTATATATAAATTATAAACAATTTTATATTATTGATATATTATAGGAAAATAGAAAATATACAAAAATGTAGATTTGGTGACTATTTTAGACAATCGTGGCCAAATCTTATATTTAGCAACTTGTTAACAATGTTGTCACAAAAAATTACATTTATCGATGAATTTAAGTTGTAAAAAAATTAATTCTTTAATGACATATGGCGACATTTGTAAGAATCATCGTCAAATGTATCGAACTTTAAAAAAATTTAAATGATGTCGTTTGTGTTTGTTAGTCGACTCCCCCCATCCCCTTATTTTTTCCCCACTCTTTTCTCTCTCCCGCTTGTTTATTTGTTCTTCATTCTCTCCCTAGTACCGATGACCTTCCATCTTCTTTAGACGACCTTTTTCTTTGTAGTGAGGTTCTGTCTTCTCTCCTTCGTGTAGGTACATCGTGAGGTGTTTAATTTTGGTTTTATTTTGTGCTTGGTTGGACGATCATGGGATGTCGGGTGTATTAAGGGTTAATATATTAAGTTTTATTTGTTGGTTTGGGTTGTCTATGATTGGAAAACAAATTGAATATGTTAATGTTTGTGATGAAAGGGAAAAGATGAGATTTTGTTTGTGAAGTTGGGACGAATTTTGGATGTATGTAAGGTGTTTAATAAATTGACTGTTACATTGAGGAATAATCGATGAGAGTGTTCTACTATTTTAGGTGCTTCAATTTTGCTTATTTTGATTGTCTGACCACTTTATTCTTCCATTGACTTGATTTATGACCTTTTACATGGAATATTTGATAAATTAACTTATTAATATCATTTGTGAAGCACACTAAATGGTTAAGAAAAGTGAAACGTTCATTCAAAAGCACAAATGATGTAATCTTGCAAACTGTGTGACTTTTGCATTTGAACTTGTTTAGTAGCTAGTATAGGACGTAGACATTATACTTTTTAGTAGGTACACTTGAGTGATTTTGTTATTTGTAAATATGAGTATTTTAATGCCTTTGTAAAGAATGTTAAAAGAATTCAAAATGAAAAGGGAATTAACCATGTTGAAAGTGATTACGATTAGAGATTTAAAAATGAGAAAATAACTTTTCTACAACTAAAACACCATAACAAAACAGAGAAAAAAAGACACCTCAAAATATGTATATAACCATATTAAATAGAAACGATTAATAAGTATTTTTAGAATAAAGTTGTATTAATTGCATGTTGTATTTTGTTTTAAGAATTTCTTTTTCTTTAATTCTCTTTCATTTTTTAGTAATTGCATGTCGACAAGCCTAATGTTTCAAGCTGTATGACCTCATTGTTGAAACAAAAGGCTATGGACCATCATTATCAGCTGCATAAATTCTACAAATATTTTCCTTTCGATGAGGAGGCAAGGAGACATGTTCCTGAACGGTTATCTCAAGAAAATTAGAGTCAAATATTTGATTATTGGGCATCTACTAGTGTTAAGGTTTGCTTCTTTCTCTTCACCTTTCTTTCAATTAATATTGTTACAAAATTTAATGAATATTTCTTTTTTAGGAAAAGTGTGAGAAAGCCAAGGCTAATAGGGCAAAAATGAAGACTCCTCACAACATTGGCTTTAAATCATTTGTTGTCATACGAACTGAATATGTAAGTTCTTTGATTATAAGTCATAATTATAACAACAAATACAATATTATTTATTGTGTTTTTAATTCTTTTTTTCATAACACAGAGTGAGAAGGAACAATATGGATAAGAGTGTGATAGGATTACAATAAGGAAGGTGAAGGTTGGACGTTTGAAGAAGCACAAAATAGTTATATAAGTATAAAATTTTGTTTCATTTTTATGTTTATTTATTTATATTGTAATCATTAATTATATTTGAATTAAATGTTAATTTCGTTTTGAAAAAAGTAGAATAAGATGCAGGAATTGTTGCAAAGATCATTATCTGACGAAAATGAGCCAAATATAGATGACATTTGCAACAACGTCCTCGGTACAAGATCAGGCTACATCAAAGATCTTAGGTTTGGCACTAAGCTAATTAATTCTTCCACATCACGACCAGCATATGTAACAACATTTTAATAAAAGAACCAGTCACTTAAGGCTAAATTACAACTTAATGAAGAGAAGTTAGATCGTACTGAAGAAAAAACAGAATGAACAAAAATTAGAACGTACTGAACAACAGCTAACCCAACTTAAAATGATGGTTAAACAATCACTTAGGTCAAAGTATGTCAATAGTAGTGACGATGAGAAGGAGTCTTAGTTTGTACACAAATTTTTTGTTAACTTTTGTAGTTAACATTTAATTAAATTTTATTTTTTATATAAAATCCTTGTACTTTTTAATTATTTGTATATTTATTTATGTTTACTTAATTATAATTCAAACAATGTTACCAATAATAATTCAAACAATGTTAATTACAATTCAAACATTGTTAAAAACAATAAGATGTACTAAAAATTTTATTAATTATTATAATTAAATAAAAAATTTTAAAGCAAAAAATCAAAATTCGTCACTTAAACTTTTTAGCTACAATTACAAAATTGTTACTAAATCTTTTAGCTACATTTTAGAAACTTCTCTAATAAACTTTAGCTATGTTCATGAAACGTAGCTAAATATATTTTGCTACGAAAACTATATCATCTCTAAAACTTATTACCTAGTCATACATTAACAAAGCTAACAATGTTTAGCCATGAAAAAACGTCACAATACATCATTCACAATAATTTCCTTTATCCTCAGGTATACCGTTTCGTGACAGATTTTTGATCAGAGCAAAAAATTTTGGGTGACGATTTGATAAAAATTTTGTAAACAATATTTTTTGATCGGGCTTTTGCAAATATTTATGCGATGAATTATTATCGTCAGTGACGAATAGTTGTATCATCAAAACTATAGTCTATTGTAGTGTGGTGCATATGAGGCCAAGGAGTTGAGGAAGTGATGGTTATCTAAGACTTGGTGCCAATAGTGGAGAGCAATTAGAGAAAATGAGATGAGGGAGAGTGTATCTTAGTGAGGCAAGCTAGAGACAATGAGAGGAGAGGGACAACGATGCAGGTAGGGTTAGGTAGGATTGTTTAGTTTTATTTTTAATTTGATCCATAATTTTTGAAATTTACAAATTTGGTAAATACCAATATTTTGGGTATCAACCTGTACCAATTGGTACTGACCATTAATGGCTAGTATCCTAAACTAATTTGTACTAACTATTTGAATATCATTTCTACCTAGTACGAAATGGTATTCATATAGTTGGTACAAGTTGTTCATCATTATACAATGCTTTAAAGCATAATAAAAGTATCACTTATAAAAAGAAAAACAAATCCATTAGAACTTTCATTAATATAATTATTATACATTTGTCTAACAATTTCATCTCGCTTTAGGACTTACTTTAAAGTTGTGTTAGAGTAATATCATACTTTATTTAAGAACTTACATCTTTATTTACATTTTTCACAATTTACTTTTCATTTTCAGTACTACTGTAAAATAATTGATCGCTTGTCCATACAACAAAATAAGATTATGTATAAAAATATAAAAAATATGATGTATTTTTTTCTTCATATCATAATTGGGCATGTTCGAAAGTATTCGAATCTTGCTTTTAGAACACCAAAACATATTTCAATAACACTTCTCAATAAAGAATGCATATAGTTAAACAATTTTTGTACATCTTGAGGTTCCTAAATTAAACAATTTTTGTACATCTTGAGGTTCCTCCTCCTCTATAACCTCGTAAATGATATCTCTCACATTGATATGGTAAAAGAAATGTATACATATAAGTGTAGCCTAAGTCAACTAAATAGAACTTATCCAAACATATAAAGAACATATTGTTAACAAAAAAAGTTAGTAAAATTAATCATAATTATTATGTTTATTTAAAATAATGTAATAATTTGTGTAGATATAAGAAATTGATTCGTTGGATTTAATACTATTTTCAAAAGAACTTAATAGTCATTTACAATGTCTTCCTATTAAATCATTACAAATGTGAAACTTATGTCAAATAAGCAACATCATATAATATTTTAGGTTTCTTTTACCATTATATGGTATTTTTTCATCGGTTGGAATATGTACATCAATATGTGTATCATCTATTAATTCCTGTTCAACCTTGAAAAAGGAAATAGTAACAAAATATATAAGTATACCTAAAAATATGAAAGAAAAATGAATGAGTTTTGAGTTATGCTAAACCTCAGGAGGTATACTAGTAAAAAATAGTGGAGTAATGACTTTTTCTGCAAGACAATTAACTATAATATAAGAATTTATAAAAGTACTTTGAAATTGTCCAAGTTGAATGTTGAAAGCACTCTATATTGACTTTAGTTGATCACTATACCCTATCCTCATTGCAAAAATTATAACTTATTCCTTAATAGTCAAATGACTAGATCGCTTTAAGCCTCATAAACTTTTCAACTTGTCATATTCATATATGCTCAAGAAAATTGTCTTGCTCAATTTTAGTTCTCAAAAGTTCTTATAGCTTTCCCACTCAAAAGTTCCAATATCCAATTATAACATGATAAAGTAAAAGTTCTATATAGTTTCTTATGTAAACAAAAATATTCATTCTCTTTTCAAAATTGAGGAATAACAATTATCTTCATTGTTTTGTCATTTGAATTTGATTTGCAATTCAATAAGGGCTCAATGTATCTACAATATAAGTATAAAATAATTAATAAAGACATTAAAATATAAATGCTAAAATGATTATGTAACACCAAAACATATAATATAAATTTAAGAAGTTCCTATTAAACATTTAGTCAAAAGGTTCATATTAGACATTCAAACAAAAATTACAGTTAAAATGTTTAAATAATGTAATATTTCTTAATACATAAGTGCTTAAACTAATAAGAGTTCAATATTAAATAACATAAAAATATAATTAAGAGATATAATCAAATCTATGTTCCTTACATCTAGTATCTTTATAAAAATCTCTGTATAAAGTAGAGAATCATATAGAGTTTTATTACTTTTTCATATTTCACCCAAATCATGTAAGGAATTCAAACATTTCATCATTGTATTAATATACTGATTAACTAATGAAGTTTTAAATCCATTCTCTATAGTGAATGATGCTGTAGTCATTTTTTTAAAATAAATTGTTCTTTCATTTTAACTATTCACTAATTGTAAGCAAGACCTTTTCTAAAATGGGAATATATTTTCCTTCTTGTTTTTAAGAGATTTCTTTTTTAAAAGGAGAACTTGCAACTCAATCCTCTTTTTCATTAAGTAAACAAACTTCATCAACATTAATTATATATTCCTCTTTTGCATTATTTGATAGAGATTAAGTTGATGGAAATGCATATAAACCAATTGTAGTAATATCTCTAAAAATATGACACAAGTTTGAGATTTCCTTGCATTTTTTCTTAAATCTGTAATTCATTTTATCTATCTATAAGGATAAAAAGTGTACTTGAGAAAAAAACTATAATATGATATTTCAATAAGCAAAGAAATATTTTGCCTTGAATAAAATTTTCCAACATTCGTTTATAGTATTAAATTCGCTAATAAAGGAGTTGTAACCATTCCAATTTCTTTCAGCAAATTCTTAAAATTCTTCAATCTGGCTCTCAATCTATTATACTTGTTCTTCAAGTGGACATCATTGTACTTTTTATTGAATTATGTCTGAAGACCTGTCTTAATATTCTTCTAACCAAATTTGGAAAAGATAGTAGTTGTTAATTTTCTTTTCTGATTTTCCTAACCAATAATGAGATTAAATGCATCTTTATTGCATCATTTCACACCTCATCCTTTTCATTATTTCCACACAATTATTTGCATTATTTATATTTTCCAAAGCTTCGATTACTAAAAGTAACTAAATGTGAGTGAATACAAAAAGAAATGTGTCTTATGCAATGGTATTTCTAAGCTCACGTAAGAAATCCATATGTTTAAATAACAATTATGATAAAACATATAAAATATATTATTCAAAATTTTCTTTAAAATGATTTGCAAAACATGGCCATGATAAAATAAGTAATAATTGTTATGCTATTTGTTTTATCATACTAAGATTTTGACATTTGAAATTCTATATAATGATAATTGGACAATCGCTTTACATAACTCTACAAGTAGCAATAGTTAATTACTTTTCCACGCTTTTCAACACTATGAGGAAGATCTAAGTTTTAACTATCAAAATACTAGTACTAAAAAACAGAAAGCTCTTACTGGCACTAAGTTTAAGATCCTTAGCATTCATCTCATACTCAAATAGAACTTCACATTAATTTTTACAAGAATAAACTTTTCTAGTTTCTAATTGAAAAATAGCTTCAACCCAAAGTCAAATTATTGAATTCTACCAATTGGATCCAATTTAGTAAGCCTTTAAGCCTATAAATATCAATAAACTCAAACTAGTACAAACATTCAAAGCAACAAGTTTCACGAAGTGTCAAGATTCAAGCAAATTGATTGTCCATTTAGTTTACTTGAAACATCCAACCAATTGATTGTACAATTGGTGAAACAAAATATGAAAGCCCTTTACTAGCATCTTCGATCAAGATAATGACATACATTAATGTTAATTATCTTTTATGTTAACTGTAAGTCTAAGGAGCTTATTATATTTCATTTTTATGTCCCAAGCAACAACCTGATTATATAATTTAAGATGTTTTTGGTCTTAAAGTATGTGAATGATAACTTTATAAGGGTGTTTAATATCAACAACATTTGATGTTTTCTAAAAGGCTTGGAAATATAATCTTTACTTCACTGCTCATAAAAAATCACCCCATGATGACAACATATCCATCCCTAAATATTTGAGGATCATTATATTACCTAATAAGTGCTTAATTGTTCATATTTTTAGGTTTATATTTAGTGTATTTCGCTTTTTTATTAGAGTAATTTTATTATTTTAGTACTTATTCATTCATATTTTATTTCTAAGTTGTAATTCACTTACTTGGAGTAAAAGGAATAAATTCGAACAAGTTTGAGCCGATTTGGAGTTGTTTTGACCAAGTTATGAAGTTGTAGGAAAAGTAAATGTTTCATGTAAGACAAGTTATCTTAAGGTTTCAGAGAGTTACACGATATAAACATGCTTGTGTTTGAGATGCACAGGCTTATGTGCTTGTCCATGTTTATATTTGAAGCCATATTTGTACTAAATTCAAGGATCTTATGATTTTTCAAATTCACGGTCAAGTACACAATTATGTACTTGCCACTTGAAAACTTATTTTTTGAACTATAAAAGGCAAAATTAAGAAGAAAGGTAAATAAAAGCTCAAGAGGCGTAATTAGATGACCTAAAATGGCAGAAATAAAAAAGAATAAGTAAAGAGACAAATTTGGAGTGAATTTTTATCTATCTAGGAGATGTCCCTTGGTGTATGTTGTTTGCTGACAATATAGTCTTAATGGATGAGACAAAAGAAAGTGGCAATGTGATGCTAGAACGTTGGAGGGGGTATGTTAGAGTATAAGGGTTTTAAATTGAGCAAGACTAAGACTAAGTACTTAGAGTGTAACTTTTCAAGCCATAGGGTTGCCTCTAATGTAAAGTTAAAGATTAGTTTAGAAGTCATACTGCAGAATGAGTGTTTAAAGTACCTAGGGTTTATCATCTAAAACAATAGAGAGATCGATGAAGATATGGTCAATCGTATCAGATTAGGATAACTTAAATGGAGAAGTGCATTAGGAGTTTTATGTGACAAGAAGATACCACTCAAGCTTAAAGCTAAATTCTAATTTAGAGGTTAGGTTGACCATGTTATATGGGGTGGAGTGCTTGTCCATCAAACAAGTGCATAGTCATAAACTAATGGCGGCAGAGATAAGGATGGTCTGTTAGATGTGTAACCTAACTTGAAGAGATAAAGTCAAGAATTTATTTATAAGAGACAAATTAAAAGAGGCAATTATTAATGATAAATTAAGAGAGATGAAGCTTAGGTGGTTTGGACATATTAAAAAGAGAAATCCTAATACTCCAACAAGAATATGTGATAAAATAATATTTAGAGATTGTAAAAGGGAAAAAGAAAGGCCTAAAAAGAACAAGGGGAAGTGATAAAAAATGATATAGCTCTACTGAGACTTACTAAGGACATAGCCCGCAATAGAAAACTTTGGTGTACTAAAATATGGATATAGGATCTCACATAGAAAGGTCTTTCTCATTCTCTTAAGTCTTTTAAATATTTTCCTTTGAGTCTTTTGCTTTATAGTTAACCTTAATATTTTGATTACATAGTACTTCTCTTTTAGTTATTTGACTTAAGCAATGTTTTACTTAGTCTAGTTATTCTTTTGTAATGGCTAGTTTGATTTATTCTTTTACTTGTCTTTTTCTGGTTTGTGTATTTATTTACTTATTTTATCTTTTATTGTTAATATTTACTGTGTTCTATATGCACTGTATTATGTATTGTATTACATATTTTTATATTTTTATTTATAGATATTTATTTAAATTTTGTATTATCATTATTTTTCATTATATGTGGGTTTATTGAAAACATTCTTTCTACTAGGTAGGGATAAGATTATGTACAATTAAACCTCTCCAAATCCCGTATGTCAGCGGGACTCTCACTGGGTGTTGTTGTTGTCATTATTGTACTATCACCAATAATTTTTTACATTAGATAATAAAGAGATAGATAGTACTAGCAATTTTAGTCCTTATGGGATCGACTTATACTCTTCAATGTTAGTTACAATTATACCATAAACTTGTAGTAAAACAATTCAATCAGTACCCCTTCTTATAAAAACACTAAACTTTCAAAAAGAAAATAAGAAAAGTAGTTGTATATTTGTCTTTTCTTAATGTACAAGAACCCATAGGGAACTAATGAAGATAAGAAAGAACATATAAGATCAATAGAAATGAAAAAGAAAATTGAGGTCTTAGAAAACATTTTTGTTTTAAAAACTAGTTGTCATAACTAACAAAAACACAATTTTTGTGATTTTTAAAAACTATTGTAGCTTTTAATTTTTGGAAGTAAGAAAAAGTAACTGTGGTAAGAAAATTATGTTTTTTATAATTTATACTTTTTTTAAAGTCACAACAAAAACCTGAAATTAAAAGAAACAAACACCCCATAAAGGTAAAGA
The DNA here is from genome assembly GCA_027123815.1 of Erythroxylum minutifolium. NCBI lineage: Eukaryota > Viridiplantae > Streptophyta > Magnoliopsida > Malpighiales > Erythroxylaceae > Erythroxylum > Erythroxylum minutifolium. The sequence goes on along the minus strand of JAOTJB010000007.1, from coordinate 20,169,976 downwards.
TATAATGCATTAGTTTTTCTTTTATTTTTATCAATTTTACAAAAATTCTCTTTTGCAAATTATTTTTTGTATTTCCAAGTATATAAATAAAAGTGCAATACAAACAAGTATAACTCTAATATAACTTTTTATTTCAACGTATCTAACTTAAAGGAACTAATAGAAGAAAGCTTTAAAATTTGACTCTCTTTTTAAGTCAAAACGACATTGTTGGTGTTGTGAATAGAATTATGTTCAATACTACCTGAATGAATCAACTGTGCACTACTACTTCACATTTTGTTTGAATAGAGAAAGCCAATTCTCCTCTACCCCCCATCCCCCCCGCGCAAACAAAAAATTGACCTAGAGTAGTGATCAAATAGGAATCTCCGAAGGGATAGATCATCGTCGTACTAAGGTAACTTTGCTTACTTCACTACAAGAAAAACATTAAATAGCAACGAAAATTTACTGACAGAAAACAAATCATTGCTATTTAGTGATGGAAAACAAATATCCATCGGTAAAATTGTCGTGAAGATTTGCATTTTGCGACAGATAAAATTTTTGTCGGTAAAGGTAAAGGGTAAACATCCTGGTAAATTTTTTGACGAAATATAGCGATGGAAACGTAATTTTCGTCGATAAATTAGGCGGGAAAGCTTCCTGTAATAATATAATGTCAGAATTTACCAATGGTATAAGATAGCCGTCATTAAAATTGTGTAAAAATAAAATCAACTTTGTTTTTAACGACGGAAATGTTTTCTGTCGGTAAATTCAGATTAGTCGTTCTAAAAATTGAAACGACATCGTTTTGGTTCGAGGTTAAACTCACCCCAAACCTTCTTCCCCCTCATTTTCTCTATTTTTTCTCCTTCCTCGTCGTCACGCGTCTCAGCTTCTCCCCTCCTCCTCTTCACTCATTCGTTTCTTGGCTCAGTCGCCCATCGCCATCACTCACCTACATCATCTTCTTCCTTCATGTGCTTCAGTGACTTCTTCTTCTACGTGTCGATTAAGGTAAGTCAATTTTCTTATTTACTAGGTTTTTGTTTAGTTGATTTAATTTGAATATTTGTTTGTGATTTAAACCTCTTATTTGAAATTGCTGAGGGGAATAACATTAATGGCCTACATTTTTGTTTTGTTGCATTTTATGGTTGCTGTATTTTTAGGTTGGTGCATTTTAGGTTGTGGTATTTTTGGGTTGCTGCGTAGGTTGTTGCGTTTTGAATTTATATTTTGGATTCTATGTGTAAAGGAGTTTAAGGAGATATTGGGCACCTAATTTTAATTCTATGTCATCCAAATAGGTTACTCTCTTTAATGAGTAGGAATTGTTGATTATGTACTACTATTATAGAATTGTAAGGATAT
>JAOTJB010000007.1:20099237-20110076 GCA_027123815.1 Erythroxylum minutifolium | reverse complement strand
TTTTAGAGTGATTATCTAAAAGCTTTTGCCTTTAAGAAAGTGGGAATGGATTCACTTAACCTAAAATGATTCATGAGCAATAAAGGGCTTCTAAGGTCTCTTAGCAAGGAGCATTTTATGGATATATCCCAAAGCTTTTAGCACTAATATGCCTTGGTTTTTTTGGTTTACACATCTCTATCTATTTAAGTTTGGCTTTGTTATTGATTGTCAAATTTCCACTCCACAAATAATTCTTAAGTAATCTCTTAATGTCCTTATTAGTTTAAATAAGTAATCTCTTAATGTCCTTATTAGTTTAAGAGGAAGAAGAGATATATACACTAATACACCTATAAGCTAGAAAGGACGAATTTTTTAATTGCAGTTGGCTTGTAAATGACAAAAATTTGTTATTCCAATTGCTTATTCTCCTAGATATTACATTTAAAAGAGGTTGGCAATCTATATATTTGAGCCTTAAGGTTAATATAACGACCAATAAATATTTGAAAAGCTATTTAGCCAATTAAAATATAGTGGTATCAAAGATTCAAGCTACAAGATTGTCTATCTCTACTAAGAAGAAGTAGTTGCTCTTCCTTTTATTGATGGTCAGCCATAAGATTGATTTGCATGTATTAAAAAAGTCGAGTAATATTTTGAATGAGTTCCTTTTATCTCTATAAAATAGGAGAATTTCATCAGCAAAATTTAAATTGAAGAGCTAAAGTTCTTTGCACTTGATATGGTATTATAAGTTAATAGCTAATTTGATGTTCTCCTTGGTAAGTCTTAATAGGGCCTCTACATAAATAAAGAAAAGATAACGAGATAGTGGATCTCCTTACCTAAGCCCTTTGCTTCTTTGAAGCTCTCCATTGGCTCCCTATTCGCAAGGACATTCAAAAAGTCTATTGTAATAGATTCATGGATCTAGCTAATGAATTTGATTGGACAACCAAAAGCTATGAGAATTTAAATAAGAGCCCCATCCTGATAAATTAAATTCTTTGCATTAACCAATCCCTTATCAAGTTTTTTCTGCTTGTTGCTTCAAGTATAGTGGTTGCTTATAAATCTGAGGTCCTCCAATACCACTAAGTAAAGATAGTATCTAAAGTCATCGAACTTTGGTTTACTGATAGAAAGATCATTTGCTTCATTTAACAAAAGAATGTAGTTGAAATCCCTAGAACTAACTAGGGGTTCTGAATTGATGCAACTAACCTTGTGATATCCTTCTATAGTAGTTATCATTGTGAAGCTAAGTTGTAAGAATAGATAATTGTTAAGTCAATGGGGCTTTAGTTATGAACTAAGAGAACAAAAGCATATACATAATGATCAATGTAATAGGAATTAATAATGGTAATTCCAGATAGATCATAAGCTAGTATTATCATTTCATTGTAGTGATAACTATGATTGGGAAGGAGTCGCCAATTTCTACTTACAAACCAAAGCCCTTTTTGAAAGGATGCAAGTTTTATTTTGTTTTTCAAGAGACCAAGCAAAAAAGGTTTCTCAAGGGAAAAAAGATATAAAAATGGGCCTACTATTTAATTAGATTGTTTAAACCTCTTACGTTCCAAAAAAAAAAAGACATCAAGATGGTTAAAAGGGAAGTGGTTTCTTCTTCTTCTTGAGGACCTTCTAAACAAGGTCAAAGTTATGTCTTTTTCTTGGTTTAACAAAGTTTTGGAGTCAAAGGCCCTTTAAGAACTATCGAGAAATTTTAGGGGAAGCTTAGCACATATCACTAAAGCTTCAACTGTAAGAAGAGAAGCTTCCATTAAAAGATTAAAGGAACTTAATAATTTGAGGGGTTAATGAGGTTATTTACAATATTAAAAGCTATTTCATTCTCAAGCTAAGATGTAAGAACATGATCTAGAGAAGAATTAGTCTCTTGATGCTTGAGATAAGATGTGTTTGGATTAAAGTAGTTTGAAGCTCCACCAATTCCTTTTACTTTTCAAATTTTTGTACCTTATTGAAAAGATGAATTCCAAATTTATGAAAAGGAGATTTTGGCCTCTTTTTTCCCCTAATCTCATTATTTTCATTATGCGTGGTAGTTCTTTTCTAAGTTCCATCTTAATACATATTTTGGTATGTCTATTCTTCTCACTTCAGTCCTATATTCATCAAGAAACAAAGGCTCTCCACTAGAAGTATGTTAGGAAGCGGAGTAAAGCTCTCGTTGCGGGGTTTTAAAATGCAAGAGGTCAGGAGGTGGTGGGGAACTGGGAGCCTGTGAAGTGTTGGAGAGGTTAAGAAACTCATGTAAAAAGAAGGGATAGATCTGAAGGGAGTTAGTGCTAGAACAATATAAGGATAAGATGAAACTAGATCTTTTTTTATACCTGAAAAGGTAAGAAACATAAGTTCAAAGTGTATGAGTGAATATTCCAAGAGTTAGTTAACGTAAAACGAAAAGTCAAAGATAGTTTGACCAAGAAAAATTAGAAAGAAGTAAGAGGATTATATATATATCATATTTGATTACTAGATAATAATATATTTATTATTTATATTAACATAAATTAAATATTGTTATCTAATTTTAGTTTATTATTTAATAACATTAATAAGATAATCACTTCATTAAATTTCTAAAACCAACTTATATATATTAATTACTTATATAAAATAAATGGTAAATAGAAATGAGAAATTCATCATGTTATTTATCAATATTATTACATAACAAAATAAAATATTAAATGAAGGACTATATTGTTCTGTTGATTAATATGTTATAAAATACTAATAAAATATGATAAATTAATATAATATTACATATTAACAAAATAAAAATAAAAGTGCATATTAAAATTTATTTATACTTTTTGATAAAATTAATGAGATATAACTATGATAAATAAATAAAACAAAAAGAAGTTTTAAATTTTTATTTATGATATTAAGAAATTTAATTCATGAAAAAGTTTTAAATTTTTATTTATTAATATTAAGTAATTTCATTTGTAATAAAATAAATTAATACTTATTAATTATTATTATTATATTTTAATATAAATGATTATATTTAAATATAATATATTAATATGTTTGACACATACTACTCATATAGTTTTTTTCTAATCATTGCTATGACTTGGTTATTTATGCAAAAATATCAAGTCAAGGAAAGTTCTTAGGAAAATTTAGTGGTTTTTACTCTAAAAAATATTCGAACTTTTGTTGGGTTTAGTTAACAATTATAAATTTGAGTATTCTAATTTTAACTCATGAAATAAGATTTATTAATAAAAATTGTCAATTTAGAAAACTTCAATCATGTTTGGAAATAAATTTTAATAATTTTCAAGTCTACATTTCCATTGTATTTTAATTTAATTTAAATGGACCAAGCACCAATTATAGTTGCTCAAATGGATAAATGCTTCGTTATCTAACGGTGAAGATAGTTCCGTCACTAGTATAGCTATATATTAATTTATCGCAGCGACTAGGGTTTTCCTTAACTGCAGCTTGGGGTTTTCTTTGCTCTTGGAGGTTCATTCAACATCTTCAACAATGGTGAGTCCGAATCTCTCTTATATTATCACTATCTTTAGTTTTTTGTTTGTATATTTTCTTTGAAACCTTGTCTGCTTAGATTTTCTGTTTTCTATAGCTTTTTAGGTTATAGGATTTCGTTTTCTATGTTGGTCACGTGGTGATTATGTTACGGAGATTACTGAAGACGAAGGAACTTAAGCGCAAAACGCAAAGGAGCTAAAATTGCTGTGAGGTTAAACACAACGTTTAGAATAAAACCAGACAACCACACATGTACGTGAGTTTAGGGATTGATTCACTAAATATCTTAAGCGTGTATCACACCCTATGTACGATATGTCTGTTAAGTTGAATGATGATGTTTCTCTCTTTCTCCAAATCTTCTCTGTAATTCTCTCTCTCTCTCCCTCTTCTCTTCCTGTACGAGTCTGTTATGGGAATTTGCGTGTGCTTGTCGAATGATAATTAAATCTTGCAACATTTGGTATCAGAATAGCCGAACTTGGGACCAGTTATGGCTAAAGGGACCAGAGCAGCGGAGTTTCGAAGGTTGGAAGACACCCTGAGAGGATTCATGGAGGAGCAAGGACGAAATGAGAAACTGCTCATAGAAATGCAGGACAGAAGTGAGACGTTAATGGTGGACTTACAAAACAGAACGAAAAAATTGGAGAAAGAAGTGTGTGAGTTACGCAAGGCTATCTTGCCGGGACGGTTGAAAACTCAAGGGGAAGGAAGCAGTATTTTTGATCACACACCGAAAAACAACCATACACAACACGATAAGGAAGGACAAGCTATGGCAATAAGGTTGAGTAGAATCGAGTTTCCCTCGTTTGATGGGGACAACGTTAAGTTATGGTTGTAACGTTGTGAGTAATTCTTTCAAATTGATCAGACCCCAGAGCAGATGAAGGTGAACGTAGCTATTTTACACATGAATGAACGCACGCAGGAATGGTATCAACTATTCATCAAGAATCGGAATAAGACAGAAGTGGTTGAGTTGTTAGAGTTTACAAGGGCTCTTAAATAACGGTTTGATGCCAAGATTTTTGATGATCCGGTGGGAGATTTTAAGGAACTGAAGCAAACTGGAATGGTGTTGGAATATTGTGCACAGTTCGATCATCACTCTAACAGGCTGTCTTTATCGGAGGACTATTTAGTTGCGTTCTTTGTTAAGGGTCTTAAACTAGAGATTGGTGTCAACGTGAAGTTACACGAACCACAATCTCTACATCAGGCTTACACATTAGCAAGAAAACAGGAAGTCATACTGATGTCAAAAGGAGCTTCGATGATGAACTGCATCCAAGTTGCTTGGAACGTGATAAATGAAAAAAAAACCCATTCTACCGGCCCTCAGCGCAATCCGAGCATAAACAGTATATTACCCACACCGCCCTAAACGTTAAGATCACCATCAGTGCGTCGTTACAAACCATCCAAGACCATCAGTAGCAGGGACTTTGATGAAAAGCGAGCAAAGGAGCTCTATTTCTGGTGTGATGAGAAGTATACGTTCGGCCACCAATGTACGAAAAGACAACTATAATTTTATGTGGTCTCCGAAGCGCATGATAGTGGAGAGGGGTCAATCGACCATATGGGGAAGGATCGGGAGGACGGTGGTGTAGATGAAGAATGTCCTATGGTTTCCATGTAGGCGATGACGGGTTTTTTCAACGAAACAGAGTTCAAAAAAATGCAGTTAATAGGGATGCATCAATGGCGACAGATTCACATACTCATCGATAATGGCAGTACCCACAATTTTGTGGACATTGCAGTAGCAAGAAGGGGGGCATGTGAACTCAGAGAGATTGAGCCTGTCACAATTACAGTGGGCGAAGGGTTACAATTGCAATGTAGGCGGTGTTGTAGAAATTTTGCATGGTCTATACAAGGCGTGCAATTCAGAATGGATGCGTTCGTATTATCATTAGGAGGTTGTGACGTCGTTTTGGGAGTCCAATGGCTAGTGGGATTAGACGATGTTCTATGTAGTTTCGGAACTCGAACAATGATGTTCAACTAGGAAGGGAAAGTGGTGACCTTAAGAGGAGAGCCGGAAGGGAAATCAAAGATGATCTCTAGTAAGGGGCTCCAGAAGAGTCTACAAGGATCATCTAGTGGACAGCTACTCATGATTCAACTTTCTACTTCAATCGAGTACCAACTCCAACAAATGAGAATGATGGAGGAACAAGGTAGTGTGATTGACAAAGTTAATGCAGAATTGTCTCAGTACGTCGAGGTATTCTAGGAACCATCACAGTTGCCCCCGAACCGCATATATAACCACAAGATTGTACTGATGGAGGGCATCAAGACAATTAATGTAAGGTCGTATCGATATTCATGGGTACAGAAGGATATAATCGAACAGGAGGTTAAGCAATTATTGAGATAAGGATTTATACGCCATAGTTTCAGCCCGTTTGCATCGTCGGTGGTTCTCATAAAGAAAAAGGATAGTTCATGGAGGATGTGCATCGAATATCAGGAGCTAAACAGATATACGTTGAAGGATAAATTCCCGATTCCCCTCATTAAAGAGTTATTGGACGACCTGCATGAAGCCAGTTGGTTTTTGAAGTTGGATTTGTGTTCAGGTTATCACCAAATCCGAATACAATCCGAAGACATCCCAAAGATGACATTCAAGACATATGAAGGGCATTGCAAATTTTTGTTGATGCCCTTCGGGCTGACGAACGCGCCTTCTATGTTTCAACGATTGATGAATGAATTGTTTAAACCATTTCTTTATCGTTTCATTCTGGTTTTCTTCGACGATATACTGATATACAGCCCTTCGTTAACATTGCATGTAGAACACCTTTTGGTAGCCCTTCAAACATTTACTAGACCATCAACTGTTTTTGAAGGGAAACAAGTGTGTTTTTGGAGCCCGACAGGTGGATTATTTGGGGTATACTATATCTAAAGAAGACGTGGCCACGAATCCGCAGAAGGTTAAAACAATAGAGGAATGGCCAGTACCACGACGTATTAAGGAGTTGCGGGGTTTCTTGGGAATTATGGGGTATTACAGGAGGTTTATTAAAGATTATGGAACTACAACGAAACCCCTAACGAAATTGCTCACGAAGGAGAAGGTCACCGATTGGAATTGGCAACAGGAGGAGCATATGGCTTTTGAGAGCTTGAAGAAGGCCATCATGTCTACTTCGGTATTGGCGTTGCCTAATTTTTCCAAACCATTTATAATTGAAGCTGATGCATGTGGGCAGGGGATTGGTGTGGTGTTGCAATAGAAAGGCCATCCCATTGCCTTCCTAAGCAAGGCATTGGCAAGGAGGCATCTAGGGTTATCTACGTACGAGAAGGAGTTCCTAGCAGTAATTAAGGCCATCAAACAATGGCATCACTACCTGACTCCCAGACCCTTCATTGTTAGAATGGATCATCGGAGTTTAAAGTTTTCGCTGGAACAACGATTATCAACCCCGTTCCAACAGTCATGGTTTCCAAAGCTATTGGGATATGATTTCGAAGTACAATACCGAAGTGGTAAAGAGAACGTAGCAGCAGACGCCCTTTCGAGGATCACAAGTGTCGAGATGTTAATGATATATGTGACACAAATGCAAAGTGAACTCCTAGAAGATATTAAAAAAAGCTGGCAGGAAGATGGAGTTATTTGGGAATTGATCAAGACGCTAGAATCTGGCAATAATAAGACTGGAGTTTATGAATGGAAGGGAGGGTTATTAAGATGGAAGGGACGTTTAGTGGTAGGGGCAAACTCGAGCCTCCGTCAACAGATTATAAGCATCAGTCATGATGATGCCATGGGGGGGCATGCAGGAGCAGTCGTGACGACGCAGAAGCTACAGAGAAATGTTTTTTTTTGGAAGGTCATGGATCGTGATGTGAGGATTTATGTTCAGAATTGTATGACTTGCCACAGGAATAAATACGATAACTCTGCTTACCTTGGGTTACTGCAACCTCTTAGAATACCTGATGGAAGCTAGAAAGAGGTGAGTATGGATTTTGTGGAGGGTTTACCCAATTCGAAAGGTAAGTCTGTGATATTGGTGGTAGTTGATAGGTTCACAAAATATTACCACTTCATCCATGTTAGGCATCCTTATTCAGCATGTGATATAGCCGAGTTGTTCCTTAATAATGTGTTTAAGTTACACGGAATGCCTGAGTCTATAGTCAGTGATAGATATCCAGTTTTCGTGAGCAAATTTTGGCAGGAGCTCTTGAAGTTACAAGGGGTTAAGTTAAAGTACTCGACAGCTTACCACCCACAGACGGATGGGCAGACAGAGGTGGTAAACAAGATCCTCGAAACCTACTTGCGTTGTTTCTGTGGCGAAACACCTCAGAAATGGGGAGAGTGGTTGGCGTTGGCAGAATGGTGGTACAACACCACTTACCGAGCCGCCATCAATACTACACCGTTTGAGGTTTTGTATGATTATCCACCTCCAGTGTATACTCTATATATTGCAGGCGATTCGAAGGCTGTGGAAGTTGATAGAGTTTTACAAAATCGGGAGGCTATGCTTAATGTTTCAAGGTTTCATTTACAAAGAGTTCAAAACTGCATGAAGCAATACGCAGATTCGAAACATTCAGAAAGAGAATTCAAGGTAGGGGACATGGTATTATTAAAATTACAACCGTATAAACAGTTTTCGTTACAGAGAAGGAGCCGCCAGAAACTCTCTCCATTGTATTATGGTCCATACAGGGTGGTTCAGCAAATTGGAAAGGTGGCGTATAAGTTAGATCTTCCAGCCTATGCAATGATACATCCAGTATTTCACGTGTCGCAGCTTAAAAAGGCACATGAGGGGCAAGTCCGCACTACTTCATTACTACCTGAGTTTATGACGCCGATAGAATGAGTCCCAGTAGCAATATTGGACAGACGCATTACCAAGAGGAACAATCGAGCGGTCAGACAGTGGTTAATCCAGTGGTCGGATGGGGAGAACACTAATGCTACCTGGGAGTATATTTTCAACCTGCAGAAGCGATTCCCTGAAATCAATCTGATACACAAAGACGTTAAGGAGAAGGGGATTGTTACGGAGATTACTGAAGATGAAGGAATTGAAGCGCGAAATGCAGAGGAGCTGGAATTGCTGTGAGGTTAAATGTAACATTTAGAATAAGACCAGAGAACTACACATGTACGCGAGTGTAGGGAATGATTCACTAAATATATTAAGCGTGTATCACACCCTATGTACGACATGTCTGTTATGTTGAACGATGATGTTTCTCTCTTTATCCAAATCTTCTTTGTAATTATCTCTCTCTCTCTCCCTCTTCTCTTGCTGTACGAGTCTGTTATTTGGGAATTCGCGTGTACTTGTCAAGCGACAATTAATTCTTACAACAGATTAGGTATTCTTGGAGTGTTAATTGTGTTGTGTCCCCCTTCACTGTAGCTAATGATTCTTGTTATATTAATTTTGGTTGCGATTCGTGATTTGGATTTTGGTTCTGCAAAATGACATTGATCTGTTGAATCCATCAGCAGAGCTCGAGAAAAGAAAACACAAGCTCAAGAGACTGGTTCAGTCTCCCAATTCCTTCTTCATGGTATTATCTTTTATCCAACTAATTTTTTAAAATAAAATCTATACTTTTCCTTCTCATTGTATTTTGCTTCTTTTTGTAAACTTTGAAGCAAGTTATTCGATACTTTAACTGCTTGCTAATCTGTTTGTTCATTTATGTTTTTTCACTAATATTGAAGGACGTGAAATGCCAGGGTTGCTTTAACATGTAAGTAGTGTGGATTTTTAATTTAAGGTTCCGCCCTATGATTAATCTATAGAGGACAGAAGATTGTACGTCTTGTTCGCAGCTATAGTAGTTTTCGCGTGCAATTCCTGTCTTACGACTTACGGAGTGCGTCGAGAATCATGGAGCCAAGAAGTTTAAGGTTTTCTCGGATATTTATGAATTGTTGACACAACTGGGCATTATGGTTGTGCCTTGTCCTCAACAAGAGGAGGGTCTTGAATATCTTGAGTCTTCAAGATAAACACGTGTATACAAATCTGGTAGTAGATGCAGCAGTGTAGTTTAGATTCCGTCATGACGAAGAGTGACATAACGGAGTTGGAGTTTCCTGTTGAAGTGATGCCTTCATGTAATTATTAAACAGGTCTACATTAGATTATGGTAATTAACGACTTGAAAGGCTCGCATTAGTATTTGGCAATTGAATCCAAGCTGATAAAGTGCGTCAAAACGCAGAATATTTTGTGTACGAGACTTTCTTCGAACGAACTAGAAGCTTCATTTTAAATCCCAAAGAAAACATTTGAACATTTTACAGACGGTAGAAAGGTGCTGTGGGAAAAATCTATTGTGTGTTTCATTTTGTTTGAGTTCGAATTTCTTTTGGGTTAATCTTCGACTATCTTGTTTCCATATTTTTGAAGGTATCCTCCAAAATATTCTGAGCGTTTCCATGAGATAGATAGCAGTTTTATTTGTTCCCTTCTCACCATTAATGGTGTAGAAATAGCTCGAAAATACCTCATCATTGACAGTTACTTTGCCAATTCCAAAAGGGGTGCTTTGCCATCAAAGTATATCGGACACATCAGTATTACGAGTAACGCGCACAAGGGGCACACATAATAATGAATTTCAAGCCATCCTCCTGCAAAATTTAATTTTTTTTAAGCAACCTATTATTTAGATTTTGAGAAAAAGTGTAATGAATGCCTGGGTGAGAAGGTAATGGTGAGTCGAACGGTTGACACACTTTGGCTGGATCCGATCTTCTTCAATGAGTTGATCCGATCTTACACGCTTTGCTTACAAGTTAGGGAATTGTCTACAAGCCGTTGTTTTGCAGTGTAGGAACTCTCCATCTCTTCCTGCATTTCACTCGGCTCAAGTTAGTGTATGTGCAGGGCAAACTACCACCTCTAACTTCTCATATTCCCACCCATAGCCATAATATAAAGAACTTAGAAATGTCAATAGGGAACTCCTCACGAGGGCATTAATCACTTCTCTGAGTAGAATGATAAAGTGTAAACTGTAAAGTGCATTATGATCCCGATGATTCTCATGATTTCTGAAAACATTTCCATAATTTGAATTTGGTCTCAAAGGTTCTTACGATCAGGTGATTAATGAAACAGTGACTAAAAGGTGGTTAAAGCTACATGGCATGGGCATAGAACCAGGTAGGCAAGGCCATAGCACGACGTCAGTAGAGGAGACTTAGCTAAGACTCCGACCTCCAAAAGGAATAGTCATAAAGTTGATGCTTGATATGTATTTCATGTTTTTCCTTTGAAAGTAAAA
>JAOTJB010000007.1:20065042-20080671 GCA_027123815.1 Erythroxylum minutifolium | reverse complement strand
TTGGAAGTGATAAAGAAGATATTAATTTAATCACTATAAAATTCAAGAAATCCTTGAAGAACTCCTAAAAAATAAAGAAATTGGTAAGATAAATTCAAAAAAATCAAATAATAATATTTACTTTAAATGTAGAAAAACTGAACATATAACATCTCAACGTCCTCTCCTTAAAAGAAATAATAAATATGAAATAAATGATAAGAAGGAGAAGATGAATAAAGGTAATAAAAGTAACTTAAAGCCTCTACTTGGGATGACATGGATAAAGGTAATAGAAGGCACTTAAAGCCTCCACTTGGGTGACTAAATTATTCCGAAAGTGAGCATTTGAAAAGAGATGTAGCTCATATGTGCGTCATGGTTAAAGATAATGATGAGGTATTTTCCAACTTTAAATCTTGTGATATTAATAGTGATGATGATCTGATATATAATGAACTAGTTGAGATCATTGAAATCAAGAGCATAAAAAAAAGGTATCCTCAAAACTCAAAGAGGATTAAAATAATTTAGATGTATGCATGAATGAGCATGAAAAGAAAAAGAATAAGTTGTACAGTATCAAGGCATCTAAAAGTATGGCTGTTAATGATAATTATGACTTAGATGAATTAAAACATGAGAATAAAGCATTGAAAAAGGAAGATGATGCCCTTAAGAACTCATTTTCCAAGTTTACAAAGGGAAGTTAGAATTTAAAAACATTTTTAGAGCTCAAAAGAATTCAAATAATAGGCATAAATTGAATATAGTTGTGGGAGTGTTTCCAACACTAAAACTATTATTCTTAAAGGAAAGCATTTACATAATGAAGAATCATTATCTAGGATTATAAATGAACATGAACATATAAACATGACACATTCACTAGGGCTTACTCTAAGAGAAGGATATATATATATATATAATTATTCTTGATGATTTTTCTAAACAAAATATGAAGTTCCTAATGTCTATTAGTAAAGATGCATGGATTTAGCATAAGAGACTTGGACATATAAGTATGGACTTCTTCTCCAATCTTAACTCCAAATAACTTATTAATGAAGTTTAAAGGGTTAAATTTGCGAAAGAAAAAATTTGTGGAGCTTGCTATGGGAAAGCAAACCATGAGCTCATTTAAAAGGAAAAAGTCATAACTTCCATTAGACTTTTGCAATCACTTCATATAGATTTGTTTCAACTAACTAAAGTTGCTAGTTTAGGTGGTAAAACTTTATGCTTTTGTCATAATTGATGAATTTAGGATATTTACTTTAGTTTTAGTCTTAGAAAATAAATATGAATGTTTTGGGGAATTTGTCACTTTTTTAAAGAGGGTTTAAAATGAAAAGAAGCTCTCTACTACATCTATTATAAGTGTCTATGGTAGGGACTTTGAGAACAAAAGGTTTGAAATCTTTTGTGAAGATAATGATATCTTTCACAACTTTATACTGCAATGACCCCTAAAAATGGAATTATCGAAAGAAAAAAATAGGACTTTGTAAGAAATTGAAAGGACTATGATAAATGAGTATAATATCCCTAAACATTTTTGGGCGTTTCTACATGTCATATTTGAAATTGAGTCTACATAAGATCGAATTTAGATAAAAATCCTTATGACTTTAGGATTCTAAGAAGCCAAAAATGAGTTACTTCAAAGTTTTTAGGTGTAAATGCAACATTTTAAATACTATAGATAACCTAGAGAAGTTTGATTCCAAAGCGGATGAAAGGAATTTTCTTAGCTATTCCTTAATTAGTAAAAATATAGGATGTTTAATTGGAAGATTTTTATTATTGAAGAGTCTATGTATATTTTATTTAATGAATCTATACCTATTATAAATAAGAATGATCTTATAGATGATGATGTAGGTATATCCAAGGAATAAGAGAAATTATCCCTTAAAGAAACTAAGAGTGATCAACAACATACCTTATATGAGCACGGTTTCAAACTAAATGATTAAAACTTGAAAAGAACCATTCTCTAAATCAAATTCTAGGTAATGGTCAATAAGAGTCAATCACTAGATCTCATCCTTCTTTCATTTTTCAAAGTGAACCTAAGACTATAGAAAAAGCTCTTACTGATCAAAGTTGGTTTTTATTATAAATAAGGAACCAATTTAAGAGGAGTATAGTGTATAATTTAGTACCTAGACTTGGAGATCACAAAATCATAAGTATCAAGTGGTATTTTAGAAGCAAATTAGATGAATTAGGTACCATTAGGAGTAATAAAGCTAGATTAGGGGCAAAAGGGTACAATTAATAGGAGGGCATAGACTTTCATGAAACTTTTGCTCTAGTGGCCAGGTTAGAAGCTATTATATTTTTACTTGCATTTTCATTCTACATGCAATTCAAATTGTTTCAAATGGATGTTGAAGGTACTTTTTGAAATGGTTTTATTCAAGAAGAATTTTATGTTTGTTAACCTCTCAATTTTGAAAAGCATGATGAACGTAACCATGTTTACAAATTTTCAAAGGCTCTATATGGTTTAAAATAAGCTCCTAATTTTGGTAATGATAGGTTAAGTGCATTTTGTTTAAAAAATGCCTTCTCTAATGGCAAGGTTGACACTACACTCTTTACTAAAATTCATAAGCAAGATATTTTAATTATCTATATTGATATTGATAACATTATTTTTGGCGCGACTAATGAGAGTATGTTAAAATTTTTTTCAAGTGTATAGAGTAGGGAATTTGAGATGAGAATGATGTGAGAGCTTAACTTCTTTCTTGGACTCTAAATCAAGAAAATGAAGGAAAGTATCTTTATTAATATGCAAATTACACCAAAGAACTACTCAAATGCTTTGGAATGGATCAAGTCAAACCATTAGGGACTCCTATGAGCATCATAACAAAATTGAACAAAGATAAAGAGGGCAAGTCAATTGATGTAAAGCTCTATTGAGTTATGATTAGCAGTTTGCTTTATCTTATCACAAGTAGGATGTGTAGTGTATGCTTATGCACTAGACTTCAGTTGAGTCCTATGGAATCCCAATTTTTAGCCATTAAGTGCATTCTTAGATTTTTATGCAGTATTATTTCGTTAAGACTTTGGTATCCTCACATACTTTCTTTAACTTACTAGATTATTTGGATATGGATTATGTTGTTAGACTTCTAGATAGAAAGAGTACATCCGCTTCTTATGAATTCCTAGGAAATGCATTAGTCTCATAGTTTAGTAAGAAAGAAAATTTGGTTACCTTATCAACCACTGAAGTTTAATATGCAGTAGCTAATAGTTACTGTGCTTAAATTTTATAGCTTAGACAATAACTTAGAGACTATAGAATGGGCCTTACTAAGATAACTATTAAGTTTGATAATACTAGCTCTAGTTATCTCATAAAAAACCCCATTCAATACTCTAAAACCATGCACATTGAAATTAAATACCATCTTATTAAAGATCATGTATGAAAATAAGGATATTAAGTCAGAATTTATGGATTAACGTCAATTGGAAAATTTTTCTATTAAACGTGTGAGTGAGGATATATTTTGCACAATAAAAGAAAATTGGGGATGATTGATGGAAACTCTATAGGTTAGATGACTTTTTTAATGTTTATGATAGTTATTAATTAATATTTCCATGATTTATGATTTGTTTTCATCTTTTGATTTTATTGTTAAGGTTGTTTTTCACATTATTAGGATGTAGTAGTCAAGTAATACCTTTACGTGGTTGACTAGTATCCCAAAAAATCCACCCTTATGCTTTCTAATGAGTTTACTAGATGTTTAATTGCTTGTTCAACATATAGCCATATTGTTCGATCGATGTTCTCTTGTGGTTAACTAATATCCCCTTGTATATGAATTTTTTTCTCCAATGAGCTTGTCAAGAGAGTGGCCAATTACGTTGGTCATCATCCTTCATTGGTCAACCAATATCTTTAGTGGTTGACTAATAGAGTGAATCTTAAGAAACTAACTCTTGCAATAAGTTTGTAAAAGGTTTGTTCGATAATATTGTTTGACATTTAAGATTTGGTTGACCAATATATTTGACTAGTCAACTAATATCTCTACTTTAAAAGCAAAAACATGTTTTTTTCTTCTTCTTCGCCGATGCTTCCTCTTTCTACTTCTCTCCTCTCTGAGCTAAAACCAACATCAATGCCTCTTTTCTCACACCCTAGCATCTAACAACAAGATTCCCCCTCCTAGCACTCCTTTTCTTTGGTTTTAATCATTGTGAGTCTTTTTGAAGAGGGCATATTGTTCAGTCCTTTCATAGAAGCTCCACCATTTTTAGTGTACCTCTTCTTTCTCTAACGAGCTTCAGCATAGTTCCTCAATGCTAATGAGCTCTTCTACACCCAAAAGGCCTAGCTTCAACAACTTCATCACTAATTCATCCAATCCTATTCAGGATAAACCATAACTCCACCAATTTTTGGGAACCATAATCCTACACCTATGACCCTCTCTTAAATCAAATTCTAGGTAATCAAGATGAGTATTTTGATATTGACTCTCTTTAGTTTCACTCAAGTTTTGTTATAATTTTTTGACCTCAGGTGAGGTCGAGCTTGGGTAGCTTGAGCTTGAGATTGAATCGAGGCCTATCTTTTTAAAAACATTAAGCCTGAGGCCCAGTCATCTCTAGCCTCGGTGTAAAACCTCAAACTTTTCTTTTCACGTGTCTATAAAATTTCATTTCATATGAATGGTATTTTCGGGTATTTTTGCTAAAAGGTGAATTAGGGACCCTAAATGATTTGACAATACTAGACAAGTGTTAAGTCAAATGATAGTTGAAAATACTAGAGTTGATTGGTATAGAAATGGACCAAAAATAAATTTGATCAGGTGGATTTATGATAGATCAATATTGATCTTGTTTTCAATTATTGTAAAGTAAATTGGAAGCACTTTTGTGCTGAAACATAGGGACATAAACTAAGTAAACCAAGAGTGAGAGAATCAGCCATAGTTAAGGATACTTAAAGTAAATCAAACTAACTTATATGTTGATATGTTTAGGTGTACATATTATTAAGTGGACATGAAATTTCTATCGAAATTGGACAAATTTTTCTTAAGCCATTTAATTATTTTGGACAAGAAATAATACATGTACACGTGAATGAACTTTAAGTGGCAGTTATGACTTACATGAAGAAGTCCTTATTATTTTGGGACAAGAATGCATAAAGACCTTATGTTGTCACATTTATGAAGGAGTAGATGTGAGGGACATAAAATTTATTACATAAGAGACCAATTCATGATGTGGACATGTGTCATTTTGGTGAGACAAAATCAGAACAATTTGTTAGATTTAGGGGACAAGAATTGCCGTGGATGATGTAAGGACTTAAAGGATTAATTAAACAAAGATGGTAAGAGATTATATAATGGAATGTTGTTGGAAATTTACCTTGCAATGTGTAGGACAACCCTCTTCAAAGTGTAGCTTAAACAAGAATGATGGAGGAGCTACTCCACCTTCATTACACCAAAGCTTCACTTGTCCCTTGGACCAGAATTGATGTTATTAAATTGCTGCTCCTCCTTTCATGCATAGATCTCTAAGTTATTATCTTTAGGAAATAATTTCTGTATGTTGTTTAGGCCTCTAACTGTGGACAACACCTCCATTAACGCTAACTACATGTAGGGAAAAGATGGACAACATATTACCACTTGATTCTAGTATTTTAAATCACTCTTTTCCAACCTCTTTAGCTAGTCACGTGAATGCTTAAGCTGGAAGCATGACATCCCTTATGAATTGTGTGAATGATTGAGTTAATTGCATGGTTAAATGAAGAGAAAAACAACATGGTAAATGGAGAGAAAAATAACATGGTAAATGGAGAGAAAATCAATAAGTATATTCATATCTTAAGTGTATTGTTTAATGGTTGTTAATTTGCAACATTTAGATGCTATATATGTGGCTTAATGGTTGTTCAATAGCAGCATATATGTTATACATAGTTCAATGGTTCAATGTAAGGAAAACAAATGTATATACTATGTACATTATTTAAATGGAAAGAAGACAACATGTATAAATCATAGAAGTTGTTCAATGATTGTTTAATGGTTGAATGAAAAGAAAACATAATTTTAATCTTACTAAATGCTAAGATTTTGGCTAAGCCTTTTGTCATAAAATTTGTAAAACAAGGTGGTAAGTTATGGATGTACTTAGTAGGTTTTAGGAACCGTTCAGGGCTCTCCCTGATAGTTGAGTAAGATAATAAAGTTTTATCGTCACCGTAAACTTGGGACTAATAAAGGAAAAGCACCGAACACATAAGGGTGGTTTACGATAAACGACAAACAGTGAGTGTGTATTTAAAATGATTTGTTAAGATGGTTTATACCTTACTATGAAAAATATGTTTATAAATAATTCCATTGGTGATATTACTGCATTTTAAAGTTAATCTTCATGAGGTTTACATATGCTTTGATTTAGCATTTAATTGAGTTTTGGATGCATTCAGAAACTAATAAGATGTATACATGCTTTGAATTGGCATTGAATTGAAATTCACATATGCTTTAAATTGGCATAGAAATGGATTTTGAATATGTTTTGAATTGGTATTGAAATGAGGCGCACTCATGTATTAATTGTGGTTTAGCCTATGGTATGTCATTAGGCCTTTATACATATGATTATATCGATCAGAGTACATCCTAACATGCATGCCAATGTTTGGGGGGCGTCTGTCACTAACATGGGTGGTGTTGTGTCTATTAGTATGTCATGTGAGTTGCCCTCTGCACATGTGGACTATATATTGTGCTAGCATTGTTACGGGTAAGCGATGTAGAACCAGCTTCATAACAATTGGTATATAGAGGTTAACCAGACAAGGGTAAGTGATGTAGAACCAACTCCGTGGCCTTACACCTAAAGGTACCATATGGAAAAGAAAATTAGTGATAGGCTATGTTTTAAAAGGAAAGTTCATGAAAGTATTGATTGCCATCGTTGTATACTTTACAAGAAAAGTGGAACTTGATCTCATAAAAATTTATATGTTTTGTTTTACGTATGCATTAATCTCATGAAAAGAAAAGAATGTGTTTTGTAAGAACATTAGTTATTACTTAAAAAGAAAAGAAATTGTTTTCTTTTATGGAGGTTAATATTTGTATAAATGTTTTTATTGGAAACCAATAATAATCACTGAGATTGTTTAGCTCATCCTTTATTTTCTTTTTTAAATAAAACCTCCCAGGTGCACACTCAGGGGCTTCAGTGGAAGGGACTCCACCTCTCAAGTAGTCAACTTCATCATGTGCTACATGAACATGTTTTGGAACGTAAATTTATGTAAAGAATGGATGTGTATAAAGGTTTTTAAATGAAATGCATGGTTTTGTTGTAGCTTTTCAAAGTTTACTGATGTAACTTTTATGGTTGCATGTGAGTGGATTTGAAGTCCACAATTTTTAGTTGAGAAATTGATGTGATAATAGAAGTGTTTTAAACTTTTACAGGGACTTTGAAATTTTTGGGATGTCAAAATACAACCATTGTGCTGTCAAAATTTTAAATAAACTGAAAAATAAAACTCCACTGTTTACATTTCTTATTATTTAGTTGAAGCTTTTCCTTAACAAGGGTAATATGCTTAGCTTCATGAAAACTTTCCAGCTGATTCGGATATCAACTGGAGGGCTCCCATTTCATGTTCAAGCATAATATAGCATTCATACACATGATTTTGATTATTGTAAGCATTACAATAATTTGTTCATGCCCTCATTTGACATTTCTGGGTATAAATGATTGTTTTAATGTGATTATAAAGTGAATTATGGATTATGTGTCTTGAAAATTGAGTTTGTGTGTGTAATTAGTGATTTATAATTTTTTAGTGAAATTTGAGAATTTTCTGGAATTTTGGGTATTTATGGACCAGGAAAAATGCTGAGTGACAGAACAATTAATAAATGGTAGTAGAAATAAGTGACGAGTGACAAAAGAAATAATTGATATATGATATTGGGATTTAATGACAAAATTAGGAGACTATTGGAGTAGAAATTGGAATCAAATGGACTAGTTATTAAAAATGGGACCAAATAAAGCCATAGGAATAAGACATGTGGCAAGTGACAAGGGTCATGCCACTTGCTGCACATCCATTTCCACGAAAATATCTAAGTGAAAGACCATGAGATGGTTTTTCACTCATCATTTTTGTTGCTTATGCTTTTTCTTCATCTTTTTCATTTTGTTCATTCTTCTTCTCCATCATCTAGGATACTTACTCTCACCTTCATCATATTGAGTTTTGCTTAACTCCTTCCCTTTGTTTCTTCAAGCTTCTTGTTGTCTTCTTCCTCTTTGTTACCAAAAACCTAGTTCATTCTTCCTTACAATAGTGATGATTGTGTGGTTCAAGGAAAGCTAGGGTTAAGTGAGAATTTGAAAATCTTGAAGAAAACAAGTGACTATAAAGCATTACTCTTCTTTATTTCTTGAATAGAACATATTTTGATGATAGTTAAGAGTTAAATGATCATAAAATGAGAATGTGTACATGCTAAAATTGTGGACGAGAAAAATGGATGTATAAATGTCTTGTTTTTGTGTATATTGTGACTGATATTTCATAAGTTGTTGTAGAGATGAAGTTGGAATTGAAAGAGCATTAAAATTGTGTAGAAAATGTGCAAAAAGTGGTGATGAATGTGTATATGTATGTGTTATGTTTTTGGTGGTTATGATCACTCATCAATTTTGATTTATTTTTGAATGATATTGAGATGAAGTGTAAGTAGGAATGAAGAGTAAATGAGGACATGAGTTAGAAATGATAGATTAAGCAAAAGAGATGAATTAGGATGAAAATGAAGTTAAATGTGTGTTGAAATATGTTAGATGGAGTGTTTTCACTAAACATGCATCTTTTTTTGACCATATCTTGATCTATAGTTATCCAAATGGGATTATTTTTAGTTAATATTAAACTAGGAATATATGGATACAATTTTGATGAAGGAACCGAATTTTGATTTTGTCTCTAAGGGTTTCAAAATTTTGTTTGAATTTGAGTATTGTGTGCTATCATCGTATGAGAATAGTCTGTAGTGTTTTGGGTATAAATTTCAGAATACTGAACCAAATTGAATGAACTTTTGTTAATTAGAAACTTAATACATATATAAACATTTTTTTAGAAAAAGGTGTTGCCTAAATACCTCATTTTCTAGGTCATAATGGTCACATAACATTGACATGAAAATAGAGTTGGAAAAGCTGGAAAAATGAAAGGATTTTACTGGGAATTTTCAGATGAAAGCATCCCACGATTGTGGGAATTAGTATATGATTGTTGGAATTCCATAAAGGGCTAAAACTTTCTGTCAACAAAACCCATGATCGTGGACAATTATTAAGTGAAAAATGCATCTTTTAAGTATGGTTTGGAATAACAAATGATTAAGTGTTTTCCTATGATGCTTCTAGGCTTGAATAAAGCTTGAATTGAACCTAGAACGATGCTTGGATTAAGTGACTAAATGTGTGATATATGTGTGAGGTTATAACTTAGTGAATGAATTGTTGATATCAAAGTACCAAAGGCATGAGTATAATAGGAATGAAGATGCTCATATGAATGTAGTTGTGATTCAAAGGAGTTGAGTAATATGTATTGAGTAAAGGTGAATGAAAATTGGATATTATGAGAGCATATAGTGCTAGAAAAGAAATGGTGACTGATTGATTTATGATATTAGAATAACCAAGTGTTCTTGAGGTGTAAACCTAAGAATAAGCTAAACACATACAAATGATAAGGTTTGAATGATCAAGAGATGTGATTAAGGAAACATACTCGGAATAGTCAATGTGAGCATGCATTATACATTACACATATGCATTTGTGTATAATTGATTGTGAAATTAGTAATGTGTGTACAATGTGTATATTGCATGATGTTGATACACATGATAGAAAGTCAGCATCCAGATGTTTCCGGATCATGGAAGCTAATGCTAATCTGGCCCGTACTATGAGTCGACCTAGATGGTCTCATCTTAATTAATTATTCTGTTTAAATTCTGTATTGAATTATTATGTGATGTGAATGTATAATAAATGTCCGAGGCATTTGATGCATGTAAAAATCATTGAAAGTGCTCCTTGAATGTGAATTTGACTGAATAAGTTATTCTCAACTTAAGTGTTAAATGCCGAACTAAGGTTCAATGATAAATGTGAATAAAAATGTGAACGTGAATGCGAAAGTGTAAGATTGAGCACAATTGATTGACTGAATACATGTGATGCATTTTATTACATGAATGCATGATAACATAAAAGTTATTGTGACCAGAGTAGCCACCGAAAAATAGCTTAAAGCTCAGAATGTGATAAGGGCCTCTGGCTCACTATATAAAATGAGCCCTGTATCTCCAACGGATAAGGGACAGTTATTAATGACTCAGTATCCACAATAGATACGGGACATTTATAGGTACTTGGTCACAACAATAACAATTAAAAGTGAGTCTCATGAACATTACATATGTATTTGATATGTATGATTTACATGATTGAAATAAATAGTTTGAACGATTTCTGATGTGAAATATGAATTAAGTGAAAATGAAGTGTATGTAATTCAACATGTTGATTAGTGAAATGATGTGAATTATGTGATTACATGAATTGATGTGTTATTGAGTAAGCCATCAAGGATAGTCCACTCACTGAGTTCGCAAAACTCACCCCAAAATTTGCAACATATTTTTCAGGCTCAAAGGAGACACCTAGTTAGACCAACTAGAGTCTAACCACTGCATTTGAGTAATAGATAAAGGTCAGGATTAGTTGGCGTCTACATATATTTTTTGTAAATTTAGTATTAAATATTGTATTCTGCAAGATTCATTTATTGTATAAATGAATTATGTTTGTAATAACAGTTAAGATCAAATACATTTTGTATTTGTAATGGGCCCAAAAGATTATTAAAATTTTGATAATATGTTTAATGTTTGATCAAGTGTGAGTTTGTAATGATAATTGTAATTGGTGATGTTTTAAAATAAAATGGGCCGAAATGATTATGAGTTTTTTTTTTCTGAAAATGTGTGTGCTATGTGAAATTTTTTTAATGGTTATGATTGACTGACTATCCTAGCACACCACCCTTTTAGAGTGGGGTGTTACAAGGTCGCCTAGTCATTGTAGGATAGGAGCCTGTCACTGGGCCCAAATGCCATCCCTAGTTTAAAGTAATTTAAAGAATATGGTCTTGTCTAATTCTTCATTTATCAAGGGTGACAATCCTTTCTTACAAAAACTTTTCATATAAGCCCCATAAGTTTTAGGTTATTTTATAATAATCTTCACCTAGAAGTGATTTGAGGTGACACTCATATCTTCTTTAAAATATATAATGTTGATATTCATCTCACTTATAATCTCATAAATGAGATCTTAAACATCCTCGTTCCTAAAAATCTTACATATTATATTTTTCATATCGAATACAATATTCAAAATTATTATGTGCCTAATAGAGTCAAATTCATTTTTAAGTTACATAACCATACAGAGGTCATTAGAATACCCGATGGTGTTTGTGAGCCCAATGTTATCCCTTATTTTCATCATTTCTTCATTAAGTATATTTTTTTCTATCGGTGGTTACTTTACTTTTCTAGGATATGATGATCTTTATGTCTCTCCACCCTCATATTAAGAGAGTGAATTCATCTTAGTTTTTTCCTTTTTCTCAATATGGTCCATTTCCATCGAACCAAGAAAAAGAAATAAAACATTCCCTTCGCATTAATACTTAACTAGTATTTTCATATTCCTCCCATTGGTGATGGGGTTAATTTGATTTCTTTTTTTATTTTGCTACTCTTAGCCATATATGTTACCAATTGGTTAATGGTCAAATGACTCGACCACGCTAGCAACAATAGCTCCTACTTTAATTTTTGTCCCTCGTATATGAGACTACCCTATATGACACTGGTTATGATGAGCCTCTACTAAATCATATTGTTAAGCTCCCTATGAATGATGAGGCCACTAACTCTCGACCTCATTGTAGGTCCCTACTTGATGCTCATTTGGTAGCCATTGAGTATTAGCTCACCGTGATGTAAAGCAAACTTAAATCCTTTCAAAGCATTATGATGCATTGACTCGATAATTTATATAGCTTGATCGAGTCTCGATTTCTGCCTTCAAATAATCAAAATTTTAATTTTCCAAAAAAGGGGAGAGTAATTTTGCGATATTAGATTAAGTGGGATTGTGGCTTTTGTGCATATGATGATTTTTATTTTTTAAATATTTTATGTGTGAATTCTTCTTCTACTTATTATTGGATATCACTTATTTGAAATTAAAGATATATTTAGTTCTTGATATTGATTTATGTATTATGTATAAATTAAATGAAGCTAATTACTATTTTGATATCGATAATTGCATGTGTGTTTAATTGTATTATTGCTCTCTAATATCACACATGTTTTGTCATCATAAAAAAGGGAAATTGTTAAACTAAAGGAGCTTTAGATCAATATTTTGATGATAAAAAAGATAAATTCTACTAATGAGCTTAACATCTTGATAAGAAGCTTTATAAGAAAAAAATGAAATCATACATAACTCAAAAAGATAATTCATGAAGTTGATAAAAGAAGAGATGAAGTCCATAACATACAAAGTGAAGTTCAAGTCATGAGTAAAAGAAGAATAAGCAACATATAATTCTTTTTTTGCTTTACTATCATTTGTAATCTCATGTTGTTAGCTTGGCAAGCTTAAAGGCACTATATATAAACATTTCATATCACTTCATTGTATGAGTCTTTTCATTCATCAAGAGGTGTTAAAGCTTTTTTTTAAGAGAAAAACCTTCAAACACACTTTAGGAAATATATTGGGAAGTGTTTAAATTACAGTTCTATTAAACATATTGAGTTTGAGGATTTGAAGTTGTTAAAATCATGTTTTTGGGGGATTAGTTGACCTATGTATGTTAGTCATTAATATAGTTGTTAAATATGATATTTATAGAGTTTATAGTAATATTGGTTATTGTATTGGTTGACTAATAAGCCATATTAGTTGACCAATTTGCTCAAATAATGTCTCAATAGCTAGTAAATTAGCATATTCAATGGATATTGGTCGACCAATATCCATTGAATGTGCAGATTTGCTAGCTATTGAGACATTAGGCCAATATCCATTGAACGTGTAGATACCAATATGCTATATTTATTAACCAGTGCTTTTTAACTAGTGTTTGTAATTATTAGTTTTTATATTCAACAATTAGCTACCCTATAATTACTTTTTTCCTTATTGGTTTTTACATCAAGAAGAATTTGAGTTCCTTTTACATATATTTCTAAAGGTTTTTCAATCATTTAAACATTCATTGTCACATTTTGATTGATTGAGCCTTTTTAATATCACCAAAGTAATGAACTATTTTGAGTTGTAAGCTTCCATTATACTTCTTTTTTATTATATTTAGGCGTGTTCTAAGTGGCATTAAGGTTGCTCTTCACCTTGAAAAGAAGATTGTGTAAGGGTTCCTCTTTACCAAGTAAAGATTGTACATAGGTTATTTTTCTCCTTGAAAGAAGAATTATAGTGAAAATTCAAGAAGAGTCCTGTGATTGGACATAGGCAAGGATTGTTTATCAAACCACTATAAATCAGTTTACGTATCTTTTCTCTTACCCTTTTACTTTATTACTTAAAAGCTTTGTTAAAATTCATTATTTTATTTTATACTACATCCTTTATAAAATTTGGTTTATTTCATATTAAGTTGGTAACTTTTCATTAAAATTTTATAAACACCTAATTCACCCCTATATTAAGTACCATTAGGGTTTAACATAGTTGTTATGTCTAATGTTGCTCGTTACATGGATAGATGAGACGTTAGATTGACTGTAAGTTATACATCCAACAAAATTGAAATTGTTAATTAATTTTAGACATGTACATATATGTAATTAATTAAAAAGACAAATTTTAAAATTTTTTACAAATACTGTATTTTGATAGGTCATATGTGAATTGAACTTTTAACATAGGTAAATGATAGAGATTATATTTTTAGATGATATCAACGTCGATAAGGCATTGGGTGATGATATTTTCTTAGAACATGAGTATGGAAAGTTGAAAGTAATGTTGTTAGAAATTTATGGTAATATTTGAACAAACTATTTGCAAAGAGTTAATTGATTAGTATATTAACTTATCTTTAATGTAGATGGTTGATTACAATGAGGATCACTAGATGAAGCATCATGGTGGCTAGGAAGTGGTGAGGAAAGTGCATACGTTTTTTTGTAAAAGGTGGTAAATGCAAAGGTAATGAGTGAGTAACTTATTGAGTTAGTGTATGTCTGTAATTTTTGGTTTGTGCATGAATAGTTTTTGACATTTTAGTTTAATGATAGGAAAGAGAAAAAGTTCTAAGGCATAAGGAGGTGTCAATGATGGAGAATAATAAAATAATTAATCCTAAGGCATCAAGAGATGCCAATGATAAATTAAAAAAATAGAAGATATCTCGAAGTATAAAGAGACGTTGATGATGGACGAAGATAAGTTTAACATCACAATTTATCCCTTTTTCTCCATAATTTTTCCTTAGTACCTTAACCAATCCACCCTTTTAAGCTTTATTTTACCAACAATAAGCAATCTTGACACCTCAACTAAACCACCTCATTAAACTCTATTTTTTTACTGATAGAAAGTTTTAACAACTCTATTAGACCATCTAAATAAGGCATGTTTCACTACCGATAGGTAATCTTTACATCTCAACTAAACACCTCACTTGAACTCTATTTTTTTTTACTAATATAAAATTTTAGCACCTCAATTAGGCTATCCAAATGAGGCATATTTCACTACCAATAGGCAATGTTAACAACTCAACTAGATTACATCACTTATTCCTTACTTCACCACTAATAGGCAATCGACTGATGTCAAATTATTTTAACTCCTTAATTTGAATAAAAATATATATGTGAAACACCGTTTAATGATTATTTTTAATGCAGGGATTATGCTATGAACAACTCTTTGACAATTAATGTAGGGATTATTGTAGTATTTTATACCAACTTATTGTTATTTGAAATTCACAGAATATTTATAAGTTTATTAGTTGCATTGTGATAATTGACATATATTTTAGTACAATATAAGTTGAGTTTCTCTAAAGATATGTTTATTGGCTTGAAAAACAAATTGTGGAACCAATTGATAAATATTCCATTTTGCTATGGTCCATTATAAGTCATTTTGAGAATAATTTAAAATTGTAATGCTTAGGAAATTCTATAATGTTATTATCCATCTATATTAATTCAATTTCTCTAGTTAAATATTTTAATTAATGAATTAAAAAATATGGATTCAAATGTTTAAATACCACGTATCTAGATTGCAAAAATCACAAGCCTATAAAAATATATCACCATCATAGAATGAAAATCATACCATGACTCTAGAAAAATACTATTACTTGACTTATCACTTATAAGTGACAACCTAACTTTAATATATGAATTCTAGAAATTATCATAGATAATATCATACCTCAATACAAACTATA
>JAOTJB010000007.1:20033631-20050912 GCA_027123815.1 Erythroxylum minutifolium | reverse complement strand
CTTTTACGTAAATTTTAAATTTTATTTTTAATTTTTAATATTACTGCTTTATTATTTTAATATGTATATTTTATTTTTTCATTTTTATTTTATTTTGAGATTTCTATATTAGTTAATTATTTATTTATTATATTTTTTTCTTTTTCTTTTTCTTTTCTTCATATAGTTATATTAGAAACAAACCCTTTACTAGTTAGAAGTAAGACTGCATATTTTTGGATCTCCTTAGACCCCATGTTCAGTAGAATTTCTATTAGGATGTTATTGCTATTGTTGCTTTCGATGATGATTGAATGATAAGGCATTGTGTGAAGTCAAGGTGATTTTTAATAATTTTTCATATTTTAAGCTATAAAAGATTGAAATTTTGATATCAATATATTTTTCTTTGAAGTTTTGTCTTCTATATGAATATTTCTCTATAACTTGTTTGGAATCATTTCAGGACCATATTGATATATGAATACACAAAAATGTAAAAGGCATTAATTGTTTACAACTTTTAGCTTAAAAAGCCACCCCAATTCAATATTCCTAGTTAGCCCCTTTGAGCCATAACCTTTTTATTTTATGTTGTAACCATATGACAAGCCCAATTATCCACTTAAACATCCTTATCAACCATAATTTGTAGTAAGGCATTTGGACAAAAATCTCCTTCAATTTCAAGAATGGGAATATAGGAATCAAGTGAGTATTTTTTAGGAATTTGGGTTGTAAATCTTATGTTATCATTATTGCCATATATTCTGATTCAGATCTACTGTGATAAAACAAAAGGCAAGAATGGCAGCAATAAGAAAATCCAATGTGCAACACATTTTCTACAAATAAAGTAATTAAGCATTCCAAGTAAGTTGAATATTATGGTTCCAATTTATATGTTTTTCTCTACATATTTTTAGATGCCCTACTAATATTTTATGGATTTAACCCTTTTTACTTTTTGATTCTTACGTTTGACTATAACCCTATTATAACCTGAAATAAAGTCCCTTACTACTTATTAGAGAATTGGTGTAAAAGCAAGCATATGGTAGGATATTTGCATTAGAGATTTTGAGAGAAACCATAAACCAACAAACATATGATGGAATGAGTGAAAACTATAAGGAACATCACCAAAACTTCATACATGCTTTAGAATGAGATTGCCTTAGTTAATTATTGTGCATATTTCCTTGTGAAGTTTAATTGTGATATATGTTATTGTTTCAATCTTGAATGGCTTTATATGTATACTCTCTTTGATTTCATGAGAAATGGATTGATGAAACCATGTTAGTGGTACTAGTTTGTTTACTTGAGGAAGAGAAAAAAATAAGTGTGGGGGAATTTGAAAAGATAAAAAAAGATGATCGTTTTCAATATTAATTTACTTATATTAATTTTGATTATTGATTCTATCATAAAGTTTAGCTTATATTTTGGATTTTGATGATCCTTGGGGAATCTAAAGCTTTAAAAAATCAAATACACCATTAAATGAGGAGCAGTTAAAAAGATAAAGCTAATAATAACATTTATAAGGATTAGGTGTGGATATATCCAATAAAATTACAACTTCCAAACTTCAAATTTGCTAAAAGAGCATGTCAAAAGTTGTTTGAACCTTATCTTAACCCAATTTGAGTGGCAATTAAAGAATTTATTATTTATAGGAGCCAAATAATTATAACAAAAAGATCTCAACATCAACAAAACATATGATTAAAGTGGCTATAAATATGGTCAAAGTGAAGGAGGAAACGAATCCTAAGTTTTCCATCTCCAATTTCCAGTTATTCATAAAATGTTCTTTTCCTCTCCCTAGTAGACGTTAGAGTAACTTCCTTTATTAGATTAGTAGTAGTTATGGACATTATTACCTAAATTGTAATATTTTATTTTGATATGGTCCTATGTAATATGACATGCATTTTATAGAGGATGTTCTATCTATGGTATACTAGAGTAATTTAAGGTTTAAATGTATTATTGAGGTTATAATGGAGATCACAGATAGACCAAAGATGGTTCTAGACTTGATTGAAAGCTTCTCAAAAAATTTCCAAAAACTTTGAAAGGCTACGTAATGAGTCCCAACAAACTTTAAAAGCCACAAAATGTGACTTAGGGATTTAGGTGACACTTGTGAATGAAATTCTAACGATTTCAATGACATTCAATAATTTTCAAATTCAATCCAGAAATTATCCTAAGCAACCAAAAAGTTACCAAACAATTTTGAAAAGTGATGAAAAGCTCTAGAATTAGAATTGGAGGCACTAGGAACTAAAAACAGTCAAAATAGAGGTTGTTTGAATAGAATTTGGATAATTTGAAAATTTCTAAATAAAAAGACCCGTATTGAAAAACAATGGATTTTTGGGATAATGTGCCCAATTAAATTGTTCTAAGCATTTAATTGAAGGGTTTTATCTTTAATTAGAGTATATAGAGGTCAATTTGATGATAAGATGAATACAAAATATTTTCGGGATTTAATTCGGTTAGTTGATGAATTAAATGCATTAAAGGGCAATTTGGGCTTTTGTACTCATTAAGGGTGTTTTGGTCTTTTTACATGATATTAGTGGATTGATGAATTAGAGATGACTAATGAGAAAATGACAAGTGTGTGATGAGTCATTAGTGCTGACAAATAAGAAGGTGACATACAATCCATTAAATGAGTATAAAAGCAACATTTTGCTTCATTTTGGTGTTAACTAAGAGAGTGAAAGTGAGAGTTGTCATTAAAGAGCCCAAAGAATAAAAGAAAATAAGAGAGAAGCAAGGTGGGCTCGGCCATTGATGAGAGAAACGTAGAGAGAGAGAGAAAAGAAAAGAAAAGAGAAAGGATAAAGAGAGGTTCGGTTATGGCCATAAAGGAGTGATCCAAACCATTTTTCATACTCTTCTACCTCAAATAAAGTTCCATAGCCATTCAAGTGAAGAAGAAGAATAAAATGGGTTGGTAAGCTTACTAATTTGGTTTAAATTTTGGATTTTTTAGGTTATAGGTTAGATTTAGTTTTGATGGTGTAAATTGCACCCTTTTGATGTAGTATCAAGGTTTCATTACATTGGAAGCGATTGGGAGAAGAAAATCAAGAAAAAATAAAATGTGGAACCTTGGTCAAAGTTGGTCAAAGGTGAGATATATTGCCTAAAGTGTTTTATTTTGTCATTTGATGATTTAAGATTAATGAATGGCATTAAGAAGTTAGTTTATTGATAAAAGAATAGAAGAAAAAACATGGAAATGATTGTATGAGTTTTCAGCCATGGTTAGGTTTCTAATGTATTACAATCTAAAATTCTAGTTTGATGTTTTATGATGTTCATAACATGATTTTGATGCTAATGAAGTAAAGAAATGCAAAAGAATTTACTTGGAATTGGTTTTGGTTTAAATTTGGCCTAGAGTGCATAATCTTACAAAAAAAATTGATAATGAAATTTTATGGCATAAATGTGTGTATTAAATGTCATAGAAGTAAATTTGGATTAGTTTTAAGTGTTAGAAATTAAATGTAATTGAATTGCAAAAGTTTAGTGTAAAATATGTTAAGTTTAGCCTTAAAGACATTTTTGGTATAAAAGTATGGTTATGATGTAATGACCATGTGAATATGGTTAAGGATGGTCATTAAGTACATTTGTGGTATTGGAATGATTAAATAAAGTAAAGTGTTATGTTATTACTTAGAGAAAAATTAGTATATGAAGTGTATATGGAAAGTAATGATGTTGACTTGGATTATGGTGTATTTGGTGTTAAGGAGTTGAATGTATTTGTATTAGGTTTTCAGATCGAAAAATGAAACCAATTGAAGGATTTCGAAGTGGTGAAAAGGAAACTAGCAAGTTGTGAGTGTATTTTAATTGTTTTATATGAATAAACTCTTTACAAAAGAATTGATGATATGTGAGTGTACTCTAAATTGATTTTACTCAAATGGATTTCATTTGATCAAGAAATGAATATTTATGTTCAATTTTACGCGAATGATATTTTACAAATGAATATTTTTAAAAAAAGAAAAAATAAAATAAATTTAAAGGTAAAAATAGTTAAGGTCTTATAACGTGTCTAGGGGGATACCCTTTAAAGCCATGAATATAGCAGATACTATTTAGCAAAACAACATATCATAATCAAAAGAAAACGACAAAAAAAGTCAAATTTTATATGGTTGGAAGTTACATTGAAATTTACAAGTGAATATTGCTACCATAAGATTATGCTTTAGCAATATATGAGTTATGTTTTAGCAATATATTACTTTTAACTTGAAAGTTAAAATTTGTATGATTGGAAGTTACATTGAAATTATGCATTAAATTGAATGATTATGAATCCTCCTATACTTGATTTAGAAAATAAGATGAGTCATAAATGTAAGAGTTACTTTTGCCTATGGTACATCGCTAGGCTTTATACATGTTATTATATTGGTATATTTATGGCAGTTAACCTATTACGAGTAAACGTTGTAGAATTAGCTCCGTAAATGATGGTTAACCAGTCACTGGTAAGTGATGTAGAACTAGCTTCGTGATTTATTACAGGCAAGCCATACAGAACCAGCTTCGTAACTACTGGTAAATAATAGTTAACTGCTACAGATAAGCGATGCAGAACTAACTCTGTAACTAGTGATTAACTAGTTACGGTTAAGCAATGCAGAATTAGCTCTGTGACTTCATACCTAGGTTACCATATGGGTATTTTAAAAGTAATTTGAGATTTGTTTTAAAAGTTTTCAGAAAACTTATTGCCACCACTATTTATTGTTTAAGGAAAATGGAAAATGGAAAAAGGAAAAGGGAAAGTTTTATATTATAAGTTTAATTTTGAAAAAGCATTTTTAAATAGTATTTTAGACAAATTGAAATTGTGTTTTACGAAATGTTATGTTATTACCAAATTTGATGATGCACGAATATATTGTTATGGCAAATGCTTTACCGTGAGCTATATGATTGTATGGGAATATTGCAGTTATATTGTTATAAAAAAATTAATTCTTTTAGTAAACTGATTACACTCACTCAAATTGTTTAGTTCAACCTTATTTTTATGTTTTTAAACAAACCACCATAGGTATGCGCACAGGTGCTGTAGTAATTAAGACTCTGTCAAAGGATTTGTTGTATCATTATGTACTGCTATGCTTGTGTTATTTTTACTATGTATGTGATATGTTTTAAATTATTTTAGAAAGAGTTCAAAAGTGTGATCTTGTAAATATTTGTGGAATTATAAATATTATTTATTTAATGAACTACGAGGGCTTTGATCTTTAATGATTTTTTTTAAAATGTTGAGAATTGTATGTTTTTGATTGCTTGTGATATGGACCTGAGATCCCATTCTAGAAGTTGAGATGATATATGAAATATTAGAAGTGTTTTAAAATGTGTTATGCAATTTTTTTGAAAATTTTACGAAGGTCCAAATATAGTCGATGTGCTGCTAAAATTTTTAGTAAAATGATTGGGAGAAAAATGAGTTTCTCACTATTTTGGTGCTTTTACCTTTTAAAGTACAAAAAGTTTTTAACAGTTGAATAAGTTGGCTTTGCGGGAACCTTTCAGTTAAGTTAGATATCGATTAAAGGGCTACTGTGGGGTCAGTAGGAGGGTTTCACTCAGATTCTGGAAAGGGAACTTCGAGATGGGTCCTTTCAGAAAGCTTCTTTATCTGGATGAAAGGATTTGAAGCCTTTAGAATTTTTTAGATTGAGAGATACTCGACCCTTATTGCTAAGTGTTTGATTCATTCATATATTGAATTATAGTGCTTTTTTATGATTATTTTTCATTGATTTTTTATATGCGTGATTAGTTTATTGATTAAAATGATCATATGCTACATTAAATTTGAATACATAAAAGTTCAAGTATTTTAATTTTTGTAGTAATTAAGAGTTTTTAATTTATTGCATTAGAAATTATTAACTTTTAAGAAAATCGTTCAACTAGATTAAATGCAACAATTTATATTATGTTGTTTTAGTGATCTTTCTTTTCTTAAAGCTATTATTTATTTATAAGTTTGCCAAATAATAAGGGTCAATTGAATTGTGTGTTTTGTATTGATAAATATCTTTTTTGTACTGATTGATGAACTAGAATTCCTTATGAGGTTGATTCCTACTTTCCTATACTATATTTGTTTTATTATTTGAATTTGGGATTTAATTTGGATGCAGATGACAATATCACCAAATGGTTACAGCACCATGCTTTAACTTTAACCTTTTTAATTGGTTTTAAGCCAACAAAGTGCATATATTTTATGCTCACTTATTTACACAATTTTTCTCTTTTTTTTATATGGGATAATGAAAATGCCTTAAAATTTTCATATTTAACTCAATGTATGTACAAATTATACATGAAGTATTATAATGCAAATCAATTACCCATTCTCAAAATTGATGAAGCAAATTGAAATAAAATCAATCATCCTAAAACTCATTACTAATTGCATAAACAATTTAAACCACATTAAAATCTAAACTTATCACAAGTCATCTTAATCAATATTTTAAAAAATTTTTATAATTTTTAAGCTAATCATAATAAAGTTGATAAGCATAATAGTCAATTCCCTCCTTTCATTTAATTTTTACATTGTCCTCTATATGCAAAGCATACAATTATAATTAAAAAAAGAAACAATAAAAAGAAGTTAAGGATAATTGGTACATTCTTAATAATAGAATATCTTCAGCCTTGTTTATTGCCCTCAATAACCATAAATCTTTAATCTGTTACTAGGGATCCTTAATTGTAAACTCAAAATATGGAGATATAGGGATGTTATATAAAATTAAAATAAAATTAATATCGTGTAAGATAATCCCGATCCAATAATGAAAGAACATTAAATAAAAGGTCAACTATAAGTCAAAAACTATTTCTAGCTAAAAACATATTCTACAAAAAATAAACTCCAAATAAAAATTTCTAGAACTAATGCTAAAACTTCCAAAATCTTTTAAACTAAAACAAAAATCAAATTCATTAGATTATCTCCTATCAAGCACTTCTTTATTAGTCTTTATAAAACCTAAATCTTTGGGTTACCTCTAAACAAACATTACTTTATTAGTCTTTTAGCTGGGCTTCTCCTCAAGCCCTTAAGTCATCTTGGATCTACAATTATAGGCTTGGTTCAACTCATCTTCTCAAATAACCTCTCACTAGCCTTTAGATGTGCCACATACTGCAATAAAGACATATAACATCAAATTAGTAGTACATACTAATTTCGCTAATGCCCTTTTAATTGAAAACTATTATAATTGTATATAATAATTGAACTTCCTGAATCTTTGATTTTTTAAAGGTAATTTATTCTATATGATATGGGAGTACGCTTCACTTAAGGTGATTCTTGATAAATCCTTGAAAACCTTTTGTTTGAGCTCCTCCTCTTTGTTTTTCTCCTTCTTCTTCTTCTACTCATCCTTCTTTTCTTATACAACATCATTATCTTTCTTCTCTTCCTTATTCTATTAAACCTCCAGCTTCTTTCCATTACTTAAAGTTGTAACATCCACTTGCTCCCTTGGTTTTGACTAATTATTGGTAGGCAAAGCACCTTATTTTTATTTAAAAAAACTTAGTGAACTGGATCTCTAAGTTATGGAAGGAGGCTTTAGAATGAATTTTATCATGAGCACCTTAAGACTTGGCTTCCTTTCTTACTATAGTTGTTGAAGACCAAATAGAGCTTGATTATTCTAAGCTAAATTAGGACAGTTTCTTTACCTTATATTATAAGTATCATTAAAGGGGATGTTGTGAGACTATTTCCTTATAAAATTTGGTTGCACATTTAATTTTCATGTAAGCCATTTGCATTGATGATAGGGATGAAAACCACCACAAATGTCACACTGCTTCACCAATTTTGATTAAGCTTCCAAATATATATTATCAAGCCTCTCATTCTAAACATCCAATCTCATCATAGGTGATGTGATAGCTAAATTTCCTTTGAATAATATCCTTTTCATCATCCTATTTTGTTTGGTGCGTAGCACTAATGCCTAAATCCTAAAATTTAGTCACAAACATAATATCAAGAAAGAGAGTTCTAAAAATAAAGAAATACAAAAGAACCAAAAAGTTGTCTAGATTAATAAAAATAAAAAAGAAAAATAAAAGAGGAAATTTATTAGATTAACAAAAATAATGCTTTCCTAATATTATAATTCCTGGAAAAGGTGAAAAAACTTGATATAAAAGAAATAAAAAGCAATATTAAAGAATCGCTAAAGTAAGTGCACTTACATTTCTATAATATAGCTTAGTGAGTTGAGGAATTTAATACTAGTACTGACCATCTCTCTATTATCTATTCTAAAAAATTGAAATTAAAAAAGATTAAGTAATATAAAATGAAAATTAACCAAACTAAAGCGATGAGTAAGAATGAAGTAACTAGTACATAAATAAGACCTAGATAATACTACGTTAAAACCTTTCCTATGCTTTGAATTTATATTAACTTAATGATTAACCTTAGGTACTTGGATCTGTAGGAATTCCTAAGTTATAATAATTTTCTCTCTTAAGAAATATAACTTTCATCCTCAAGTTGATCGAATAAAATCTCTTTCTAATCATAACAACCTAAGAACGTACTAAATCACTTTATGAATTATGTTGATAGATTTCACTCTAACCCATAAAGATTATATAGTCTTATCCTTAGTAAGCCATTTAACTCTCTTTATTCATGTCATCATATATTTATACATATATTCTCTCGATCCTAATGTATAAAATTTGAAGTTAAATTAAAATGCTAGCATATTCCAATTCAACTCAATATAATCGTGAATAATTCTTAAGAAGCTAAATGATGCTACATGTAAAGATCACTTTCTATTACTCTTCATCAATCAAATGCTTAAACCACTATTAGGTCACATATACTACCATTTCTTGGATAGACTATCAAGATATTTTCATATACCCAGAAGATCAAGAGAAGTTAATGCTCACATGTCCATTCAATATGTTTGCTTATCAACGAACTCCTTTTGGGTTGTACAATACGCATGCTATTTTTCAAAGGTTCATATTGATGATATTTAATGAGTTAGTTAAGGAAATTATGCAGGTATTTATGGAATATTTTTTTAGTAATTAATGTAATTTATTTTTATAAAAATTAGAAAGTGTCAAATTAGTGTAAGAAAACAAATTTAAAACTCAAATAAGATAAAAGTCAATTTATGGTATAAGAGGGTATAATTTTAGATTAAAAAATATCTAATAAGGGAATAAAGGTTGATAGGGCTAAGGTAAAAAATATCGAGAAGTTACCCCTATCAACATCGGTAAAACCCACTAAAAGCTTTCTTGGACATGCTATGTTTTATAGGAGATTCATCAAAGATTCTTCTAAGATGCCTAGATTTCTTACCAAATTTCCAGAGAAAGATGTGTCTTTTGATTTTATTAATGAGTTTTTACATGCTTCAATTTCTTAAAAGAAAAGGTAACTAACTCCCCAATCATGGTAGCACCAGATTAAACTTCGCCTTTTTAAACTAATATGTGATGCTAAGAACCTTGTAGTTGGTGAAGATCTTAGACATTGTAAGGATTAGCATTTTCAACCTATATACTTTATGAGCAAAACCTTGACAGATGCAAAAGAGAATTATACAACTATAAAAAGAAGTTTCTTTCTATAGTTTTTGCATTTGATAAATTTGGATTTTACATTATTATGTCTAAAGTCGTTGTCTATACTTATGATTTACTGATTTGCTATCTTTTAAGCAAAAACAATGCTAAATCAACGTTAATTATATGTGTTTTATCAAAAATTTGACCTTAAGATCAAAGATTAAAAAAAAAGGTAGAGAACCTGATGATAGATCATTTCTCTCATCTTAAGAATCATCACATAGAGAAGCAAGTAAAAGAAGATATAAATAATGCCTTTCCTGAAAAGTGACTCTATATGTTTGATGTAAATAATTTAGGTAGACCTTGGTTTATTGATCATACTAACTACTTAACCTATAGGGATTTTACAAAAGGGGATGACTCATCAATGGAAGAAGATATTCTAATTTAAGTTAAGGAATTACCTATAGGAGGACCTGTACCTATTTCATATTAGTTCAACTCAAATAATCAAGAGGAGTGTAGCTTATCCAAAGACGATTAGTATTTTGGAGCATTGCTACAAAAGACTAATTAATGTTTGCTATTGTGTAAATAGGATAGCAAGAACAGTTATAAAAGCAAGCTTTTACTAGCCTACATTATTGAAGGATGTATAAAGGTATATGGAGTACTGCAGTAAGTTCCAATAGATAGGTAATATTTTTTATAGATAAGAGATGCCTTAAAATAGCATTAATGTATGTGAAGTGATTGATGTATGGGGTACCAGTTTCATATGTTAATTTCTTACATCCTTTGGTAATAAAAATTTCCTAGATGTTGTTGATTATATATCAAAGTGGGTTAAGGCTCAACCTTTGCCTATTCATGATGTTAAGGTAGTTATCAAGTTTTTAAAGAGGTTATTTACACATTTTAGTGCACATAAATCTATAATTAGTGATAAAGGAACACACTTTTGTAACAATTTTTTAATCAATATAAAATAGCTAGCCCTTATCATCCTCAAACTGGTGGCTAAGTAAAAGTGACCAAAAGGAAATTAAAAAGGATACCAGAAATAAATCTAAGCATTCTAAGAAATATTATTTTATGAAATTAGATAATGCTTTAGAGGCTTATAGGATTGTTTATAAAATGCCAATTGGTACCACACCTTATGTGCTAGTTTATGAAAAATCATATCATTTATTAGTGGAACTTAAGTATAAAACAATTTAAAATATAAAGTTCATTAAATATAATTTAGACAATATAGGTGAAAGACACATACTCCAAATTAATGAGCTTAATGATTGATGTAACATGGCATATGAAAATTCAAGTATATATAAGATGAAGTGAGGAAGTGGCATTATTAAAATTCAAAGCGAGCTAAGGAGTTTAAACTAGGGGATCAATTCTTACTCTATAATTCCCATCATTGACTATTCCTCAGTAAGCTTAGATCTAGATGGTTAAGACCTTTTATTAAATTAGATATTCCCCTATAGGTTCATGAAATCATGTATTAAGATAAAGGCATCTTTAAGATTAATAAATACCAACTGAACTTATATTTAAGAGGTGATTTTGACGAATTTAAGTGCTTGAGCAAGAAGTCTAGATAAAAGTCCTATAAAGAAGTTCTTCTTAGCAGTCAACCCAATGATTTAGGTTTGTTCATTTGAATTTAATTTATTTAGTAGTAGTTTATCTTTGTTTCATTTTAGTGCTTTATGATATTATTTTAAGTAAAGTATTTTTTGATTGTGGATTGAAGTATATGTAGATGGCTTTTAATTCTATTTATATTTATTCTTCTTGAAATTAGTTACGTTCGAGTATTGTATGATAATAGGAAACAACATACCTAAAACGAATATATGTTTACTCCGTATTAAAGAACACCTAGACATGTATGAGAAGTAGAAGAAACATTAAGGAACATAGTACCAACTCAATGTTGTTTCTTTCCCATGTTTCTAAACAACCCTTCATGTCTGCTAACATAATAGTCTGCAACTCTTATGTTACACATCTAAGTCCAAGTATGAGATACCGTCATAACCATGCCCCTAATTGTATTATTAGGATAAATCTAAATTTTTTTATATTAAATATGGATAAAACACAATTTCATGTTATCCGTGTGCTTAAAAACATATTCTTATGTAGGTTTCATGTTCATTTTAATAAAAAAAAGGTTTTAAATATTAGGTAACATTAAAAAAATACAGGTTATGTTCCCCCCATTAGTTCCTTGGTGTTTATATTTCTTTAAGTATATGCTCATTAAACCAAAACAAACCCAAGTGGCCTCTATGTACTTCCTTTGTTCAACTAACACTAGCCTATATCCTTCCTTGTGTTCACCAATCTAACCAACACACTATCATGTCTCTACTATGTTGTCCCTATGTTATCTAAACATTAAACTATTTCACAGTCGTGTTACCAACATGACATCATGTCAATCATGATAACCTACTTCCAGGAAAAATATTGAAAATCATTACCAACCTTTTTCTCCACTTACTCTTAACCAAATTTCTTTTCCCTTGAATTTTTAGCCTAATTTTGACCCATTCATTACAACTCCATCCAATTTTCACTCTCCAAACATTAGATGTTAGAGTTTTGTGTGCAAATTAAAAAATAACCAATTTTGCATATAAGAGATTTTTTGTGATATTCAAGCATTCTCATGTAATTTTAATCCTTAGTTAAATTGAATACAAGGTGTGTTTCTTTTCTAGCATGTAGTATTCATATATTCCTTATTATGGATTGATTAAGTGAGAATGTGTTAGTTACATTTTGGGTATTTTTGGTAATAAGTGTGGGAGAGTTATTTCAGGGTCAAATTATGAAAATTGATGCTTATATTTCAATGTGAAGGGTTATTTGATAAATTTATAGGATAAAAATTGTTAATTGAGGACTTTTTTAGTATGTCATGTCCTTTGCTACTTATTTGCTTAGATTTTAAGTTCCTTTTTAAACTATAATTATTGTTGTGTTTAAATAAAAATTTGTTAAATTTGGGATTTGAGATACTTTTATGAGATATTGATTGAAATTAAGAGTGATCCCTTGATCTTAGCTTATTTTCATGATGACATTGCATCAAAAATGTTGTTCTATCTATCAATGGATGTGATTAGAGTTAAATGTTAAGGATACATTTCTATGGCATGTTAGTGAGTGTTGAAGCAAGTTTTAATCTATTTAAAACACTCAAAATATCGCAAGGGCACGTGTTGCGAGTGTAGTATAAGAGTTGTCGATCCCTCGATGAGTTGGTGAACTAATCAAGTTCTAAGTTGTTTAAGGCCTAAAGGATAATTAAAATTAAAAGAAAAACTAAACAGAAAAGTAAATACGAGAATATGGAATGATAAAAACAAGAATTCTATATTAAGCAAGGAAATTAAATTGACCATCACCAATTTGACAATTGAAAATCAACTAACAAGAATTGACTGATTATGAAAGAGGAGGATTTATCCTATCATCAATGCTAATCTAATCACTTACGTGTTAATATGGTGTCGGTTATAGACTATCGAGGGGTGGATTACTCTCTCTTGAGTTATAATCACTAAGCCCTAATTAATAATCTCTAATTAAGTCGAGTAACTGAAAATGTAATCTCTCAATTAACGATCAGCCCACAACCTAATTAGTTCTTAAGTGTACTAATAAACAACCATATCCTCACACAGGATCTCTCTCTGTACAAATTACCAATTTGATTAATCGCATGGTCTATTGAGCCACTTAACTCTCATTAATCTAACCAAATTAGTTTTATTCAGTTAACCCTCTCAGTTTATTACCGAAACATGCAAGCACTACAATTAATCACAACACTCAATCAATCAACACAAAAGATAACTAGATTAACATTGAATCAATTCAAAATCCATAAAGGGTTTATAACATTATCCAATACAAACCCATCATCACATTCATCATATACATTCAAAGAAAAGAATAACAAGATGAAATGGAAATGTCACTTGCAAAGAATCGGGATGGCTCGGGAATATAGCAGCTGTAGCAGCCCACTCCTCTCTCTCCTCTTCTTCCTCTTCTCTCTTCTTTCTTGAAGGTTTTTCAATTGTAGCAAAATAGAGACTCTATTTAAGGTTACATCTCTTTCCTTTATATAGTTTTTCCAATTAGGGTAACCCAAGGGTCTTTTCTGGGTCCAAAATGTTCGAAAATTCTCTTGAAAACTTAAAATTAGAAGCATCTAAGTGTCCATCCGTGCGCAAGCCGCGATCGTGGCCCTTAGTGGCACCATCGTGGCTGGGATTTTGGCCTTCTTTCATGATCGTGGCAAATAATGCCATGATCGTGGCTCCTTGCACCTGCTTCTATCACGATCGTAGCTGGCTGGCCATGATCATTTCCCTGAGTTCGCTCCCAAGTCTTATCCAAATCTTCTCCATTTTCCACTCTTTGCCCTAAAACACTGACAAACACTTCAAGACACCTCAAAAATATAAAATTGAAGCTCAAAAGCATGCTCTAACCCATAAAACACTTAAAACACAAATATTTACTAACTAATATAATTCTAACCTAAACATGCACTAAACAATCAAATTAACAACTAAATACAAACTAAACTACCTACAAAAACACGGTGCAATCTAAAATTATCAACATCCCCACACGTTTGTTTGTCCTTAAGCAAACAAAACGACAAATAACATAAAAAAACACAAAATATAAAACATTCATATGCAATAATAAGACACTGGCTTCAACTTCACAAAACAAATTTAACTATAAACACAATCATTTAAATTGTTCTAGCTTATTAACTTGAAAAGCCTGCGTCTAAGTACTCGAGACTAAATATACATATTAATCAAGACCTAAATGTTAAGTTTATTCACCCCTATCATTTGTACACACACATTGATAATTATTTGGTTAATTAAACTTATAACTATTCCTAAATAAGTTTTCATGCAAAGTTAAGTTACTCACAAGTTTGGTAGGTTTTTATTTGAAAAACATTATTTTTGTTACTTTTTATGGACAAGAACCTAGTCTTTTTACTCGGATGCAAACATTTATGATGAATGTTGATATGATTACTCAACTAGGTCATGTTTTTATTAAATAGCTTGGTTGGAATGTCATTATAGCCTTTTACACAGAGGCAAATATTTATGAAGAATGTCGATCTGGTTACTCCGCTACATCATATTCTCAACTAGCTACTAGCTCTATTCATAACTCGAAAGCCATTAGAATAGTTATCTAATTAAAATTTATACTTTTTTAATTATTACCTACCTCATTTCTTTAGCTAGTAATTCATATGAAAAGGTACTAGTGATGTTACTTATTCGATTGGCCTAAAATTATAAATGAACATGACAAATTCTTAGGGTGAATAAACTAACATCATATCCTAATTAACCTACATATTTAGCTAAAGTAACATAAGTCACTAATTTCACAAGATAATAAAAAACCTAAAAGACTATGTTCAAAGTTAAACTGATTCCGTTAAGTCCTAGCCATTGACACATTCACACAAATCACATAATACACCCTAAAACAAACTGACATGCAAAATTCACATTTAAAATAAAAGCATACAACACACATCTCTCCCCACACTTGAACAACACATTTTTCTCAATGTGAGAAGAACAAACAACAACACATAAGGTGGGAATAAAATCATATAAAGTAAAGCAAAACATAAAAACAAAATAAAGACAGAAATGAAAAGATAAGAGTTAAGAGCATAGAACTATTATGGTGAAGGAGGTGGTGATGGCGATAATTATGAGACCAAATCTGCTTGATGCCCGAAATTATGGTCCTATCTTATAATTGCTTAAAGAGAGTAAGAGAATTAGTAATCCCAAACCATTCCAAATCATTAAATTTTTATTTTTAAAATTCAAAAAATCTAACTACATACAAAAATTTAAATCTACACGTGCTAATTTATGGTTATTAGCTTGACCTTGCATCCTTCAAAAACTCAACCAGGATCAATTATGAGTGACTTGCTACCACTCTCCTAATTTCAGCTTCGTAGCTCGTAAATAAGCTACATTTGAGAGATAATGAAAATGAAATAATCTATTAAATTAAGAAAACCTAATAAGCTCAGTAATGTCCTTTTCGACAACAAAATGTTAGCAAAATAGGGAAAAATGAAACTCTCTGATTCTTCCATTGAATCAACAGCTCGTTCGGTAAGAAGGTGAACTGTTCACTTTCTTTCGCAATCACCTTCGTCTCATCTTCTTCTTCAGCTTTGCGAATAGAGACGTCCATATCTTTTTAAACCTCTACCATCACTATCATCTTTTCGTCCTACTCTTGATCCTTTAAAGATGCAACT
Source organism: Erythroxylum minutifolium (assembly GCA_027123815.1). Taxonomy (NCBI): domain Eukaryota; kingdom Viridiplantae; phylum Streptophyta; class Magnoliopsida; order Malpighiales; family Erythroxylaceae; genus Erythroxylum; species Erythroxylum minutifolium. The sequence continues at coordinate 20,034,894 of JAOTJB010000007.1, read as the reverse complement.
ACATCAATTTACATAAATGGTATGCTTAATAGGTAAGGGGGAGGAGGAACATAGGGAGGGTCCTCATCCTTTTCTTCATTCTTTTTAAGCTTTTCTTGGTCCTATATAAGGTGGGTTTCTACTTGGTTCTCTAGTGGTTCTTCTAGTTTTTTCCCACTCCCAAGTGTGATACCCTTAATTTGCCCTTTTGGACATACTTCTGTGTTGATCGAAAGACTTCCCACACTTCTTGTAGATAATGCATTGGCAAGTTGTTCCACTTGAGCCTCCAGGTAGAGGATAAAAGAGTCATAAGTCCTTGTCTATAATTACTGGACCCTATTTTCGGAGCCCAACTATCTGAAAGTCATAAAAAAACGTAAGCGTGTGTATTACCCTGTAGGATTATTTCCATGAACTCTCATTAGCTATCATCGGTTCATCTTCATTCTTATTACATCCCAAAAGTTTCCTATTATACAGATTAAGATATGCTTAAAAGCCAAAGTAGGCTCATAACTAAGTCATGCTCCTCTCATCGATTCCCTCACTTTCTTTCCATTAATCTTTTTCAAATCAACACCAAAGGCTACCAATTTTTTTTCTTGGAGGGATAGAAAAATGGGTCAGGAATCTATTGGTTCAATAATCACTTCATTTGGAGGTTGGACGATGAAGTTATTGCCAAAAGAGTTAACCACGATTATGTTCTCAATTATATTGTACTTATCTTGGGTCAATTGGCATACCACTAGAGATATAGGATTGTGGTCATTTTAGGACGTTTTTGAAAAGGACTTCAAGATCTACAACTTTTGTGAAGACCTTGAAGAAAAATTTTGTCATCTAGAGGGTCAAAATCGCTTTGTCTGACGCTTCATTTGACGCTTCATCTAGTATCTCCTCTGGTACCTATGCTTCGTCTAATGGCCATACCTATTGCGTCCGAAGTCCAAAAATTCCAAACTTTATATCGTTGGAAAGCTGAGAAAAAGATATACAACTCTTAAGAGACAAATCTGTCTAATTTTGCCTAGATCAATATAGATTTGCCCTAGAAGTCAGAACACAAAATTTTACCCTTATGAATACTTGAAAATGCAATCTACAAACTTTGAGAGTCATGAGAAAAAACACAATCACATTTCCTTATCATCAAAAGATAAGAGTTTTACAAAGCTTTAATGGGCATTTCAAGCCACAATACGTCATAGTCCAAAAATACACAATTTACACAAAGTAGAATTGCTCAAAATGCAACTAAAGCCTTGTTTTACAAAAACT
>JAOTJB010000007.1:19977981-19991425 GCA_027123815.1 Erythroxylum minutifolium | reverse complement strand
TTATTGGCTCAAATATCTATTTAAATTTTTGTATTTTGTCTATATAAGGCAACTAAGTTTATTAATAAAATGACTTTGAGTGTTTCGTGTTCTTTTATCTTTATCGCATCCCATTTTATATGTTTCTTTTCTTTAAAATTTCAACAAATGCCAAATAGTGGAGAGCAACAGGTAGACTTTTTAAAACACGATGGTCAGAGGAATTACTTGATACTAACAACAGGATGGTCAGAGGAATCACTTGATACTAACCATTCACCACAGGATCAGGCCACTTAAGCCCCTGGAGCGCTAGAAGGAAAGGAGAACCCCTCATTAGTTGATATGAACGCAAATTACTCTGCAAATAGTAAGGAGGTTGAACCAATTGATAAACTAGGAAATGTAGAGGGTGATGTTGAACATGTAGGAAATGGCACAGCTGAGGAGCCCCCCATTGGAGATTGTGACAGAGCAGTCCAGTCCAGCGGATGGTGAATCTTTAGATATAACAGAAAGTTCAACAGATTTAATTACCAGTCATAACAAGGAGGATATCAACTCTTCTGATACAACAAAAATTCCCACATGCCACGAGGATTAAGTAGAATTAAAGGCTACTACGATGCAGACAAATAGTAAATCCAGAAGGAGAACGCCCGAAGACTAAATAAAAATCCCAAAGGGGATGCATACCCACACTATGATTCTTATCTGAAATGTCCGAGAGCTAGATGCCCCCCAAAAACAAGCTATGGTAAGAGACTTAATCATGGAATACAAGGCATGTATAGCAGGGCTTCTTGAAACAAGAATCAAAGCTTCACACCTTTCTAAAGTTTCTCAATTTTTGGACAAAGATTGGGCTGTCTATACTAGCCTATCTTCCCACTACAATGACCACTTATTATGCTTCTATCACACCAAAAAAGTTTCAGTTCAATCGCAAGGTGAAAGTCACCAACATCTCCATCTATCTTGCCAAGTATATGGTGCTAGTACAGGTTTGAAATCTCCCTTCTTTATGCTTCAAACTTCCAATTTTAGCGAGCGATGCTATGGAACTCTCTGCAACTTCTGCAGAATACTACCACAAATCCTTGGTTAATCATTGGTGATTTTAATTGTATTCATAAGAACATAGAATCGGAAGGAGGAAGGGGACTCCAACCTATCTCCATCAGGGAGCTTGAAGAATTTTTGAAACAAGTACCGGTAACTGATTTGAGCTATAGTGGAAGATTCCTTACTTGGAATAACAAGTAGCAAGGGCAGTACTTGACTAGAAGGAAGCTGGATAGAGCCATGGTAAACTCGGACTGGTTGCATACCTTATCTCAATCCTATGCATATTTTGGAGACAGTTTGCTTTCAGATCATTCCTATATCCTAATACATAACCTATACAAACCTGTTTTTTAAGGAGCTCCTTTCAGGTTCTTCAATGGGCTAACCAAGCAAGATGGGTTTCTGGACCTAGTTAGAGAATGCTGGCAACAACATATAGAGGGGTATAAATCATATGAGCTAATGCAGAAGCTCAGAAAGGTCAAATCAGCTCTCAAACAAATTTCCGCTCACAGCTCCAAAAGGGTTCGAGAATGCAAAATATGATTAGAAGCAGCTCAGACTGACTGTTATTAGTTCCCACACAATTCCCAAATGCGAGATATAGAAATTCAGAGAATAAATGAATATCAGCAAGCTCTTTCCTTGTAACAATCTATCCTACAGCAGAAAGCTAGAACCACCTGGTTGAAATATGGAGACCAGAACACTGCCTTCTTTCATGCTTCCATGTTAGCTAGGAGAAACACCAACCGAATTATGCAACTCCCTGATTCCTCTGGAAATTATCACTCTCCAATCAGCACTCTTGGACATTATAAGAGCCTATTTTGATCAGTTGATGGGTAAACCATACCAAACCAGCCAGACAATTTCCATACACAGATTTATCGACAGCCCCATAAACCTTACCATTAAGGACCTCCTAATAGCACCGATCCATGACTTCGAAATTAAAGAAATGCTCTTCTCTCTAAACCCCTCGAAGACTCCTGGGCCTGATGGCTTCACTGCCCATTTCTTTCAATACACATATGGAGTATTACGGGAGTTCTTTTCACCCAAGCCATTCAAGAAACAGTGTCATCATGCAAAATGCTGAGAGAAATAAACCACACATTCATTTGTCTCATTCCCAAAAAACTAAATCCATCCTCTTTGACAGATTATAGACCCATTTCATGTTGCAACACCATCTACAAAGTGATTGCCAAGCTGTTGGCCAGTCGACTTAAAAAAGCACTGAAGGCGATAATCAACCCTACACAAGGAGCTTTCATGGAAGGCAGAACCATTGGAGATAATATACTGCTTATGTAAGAGCTACTTAGAGGTTATCAATCTAGTAAGAATCTGAAAAGCTGCCTCTAGAAAATAGATTCTTACAAGGCCTTTGATATGGTTAGTTGGGATTTTATTGAAGCAAGTCTGTCGGCTATGGATTTTCCCTTGAAGTTCAGAGATTGGATAAGGCTATGTTTAATAGAACAAAATAACAGACACTCAAATGACTACACATTCTGTTGTAACAACCTCAAGGTTCTGTTATTTATTCTGTTGTAGTTACCTCCTATTGTAGATACTGATTCTATTATTCTCTTGTCATTAAATAGCTACTGTAATATTTGTGGAATAACAGAGACATATTTACATCATCTCTCATCTTATCTCTCTATGGTATCAGAGCTCTAAAAGCTCACAGCTCCATTTTTTTCCGATTCTGTCCTGTGTGCCGGGCTCACTGCTACTCGAGAAACGCTGCCGGCTCTCTACTACTGCTGTCGAGATTTTTTTTCCACTGTGTGGTTTATACTGTCCCTTCCTTTTATCATCCACAACTTATTATGGCACCTGACACCTCATCGTCATCTGCTACTATTGACACTAGCCTTTCTTCAACACTTGTGATCATCAATCCCGACCTCTCATCCGAAGCGAAGCTATCTAATGGCAACTATCGCTCGTGGAGAGCAATGATGGAATCATTGTTCATAGGATATGGTGTTGACGGTTTTATTGACGGTTCTACTCCTTGTCCTAATGCTACCACTACCAACTATAAAGTCTGGATTTGGCAGGATAAGCTCCTGATCCATGCTCTCATGTCCTCTGTTTCTCCTTCAGTGATTACGTTACTTCGTGCAGTGCAAAACTCTAAAGAAGGATGGGATCTCCTTACTAAAACTTTTGCTAGCAAGTCGAGATCCTGTCTCATGTCGCTCAAAGAGCGCTTACTAACTGTTAACAAAGGTGATTTGACTGTCACTGACTACCTAAAGAAGGTTCGTGAACTTGCTGACGAAATTGCTATCATCTCCTCTCCGGTTGATGACACCGATCTGGTCCTCCACACGCTCAATGGTCTGTCACTCGACTTCAAAGAACTCAGTGCTGCACTTCGGGCCAGAGATAATCCCATAGCCTTTGATGAATTATACGAGAAACTAATTCATTTTAAATCATTTTTGAACCGCAGATCTCTAACCTCTGACCTACAGGGACCACCTAGTGCATTTCTCACTCATCGTGGATCTCCAGGCCACCACTCTCGGCAGTCACCCACTCATCGTGGTCGTGGAAGCTTCACACCTGGTTCTGGCTCCCGCTGGAGCACCACCGGGCATCTCCCCGGCTATGGTACAGCCTCTGCTTCCACCCGCCTGAGTCCCATCTCCCATCATCACTCCGATAGTCACCACAACCCCTTGATCTATCAATATTGTGAGAAGCCTGGTCACTTAGCCAAGACTTGCTGGGATCTATATGGCCGCCCTGCTAGGTTCCGCCACACTCCTACTGCAAACCTTACGCGTAGTGGCTCCCTGTCTACCAATCCTTCACAGTGGGTACTTGACTCCGGCACTACGCATCATGTAACCAATCAACTATAAATCATGACAGTCCATACTTCATATACTGGTGATGATGGATTACAAGTAGGTGACGGGTATACCTTACACATTACTAATACCGGTAGTTTTCATCTACCTACACAATCTAAGTCTCTTTTGTGCGATAATGTACTCCATGTCCCTTTGATTGATAAAAACTTAATATATGCCGAAAGACTTTGCACTGTGAATAACGTCTCTATTGAACTTTTCCTAAACTTCTTCCAGGTGAAGGATCTTCAGATGCGTTCGGTGCTGTTTACGGGGGCGTGTCACAATGATCCTTATGAATTCGACTCTTCAGTCATCAAACCTCAGGCGTTTCACTCCATCGTCGCCAAACCTGTAATTCTTCATCATATCTTTGGTCATCCCTCCATGAAAATATTTCAATACCTTCGGTCTCACAATAAAATCTCGTCTAGCTCTCCCTTTACTTCTGTTTGTGTTTCCTATAAGTGTGCAAACAGCCACAAACTACCTTTTTTGCAAACAACACTTGTTCAACAATAAACCATTAGAAATTATATTTTCAGATGTTTGGGGCCTTGCTTCGGTTACTTCTGTTGATGGTTTTAAATACTATGTAATCTTTATCGATCACTTCACCAAATATACATGACTTTATCCTCTCCATAACAAATCTGATGTATCGATTATCTTTCCAACTTTCAAAATAGTTGTTGAAAAATTTTTCCAGAGGCCCTTTCTTACTCTTTACACTGATAATGGCAGGGAATACCTCAAACTATAACCCTTTCTCCAAACACATGGTATTTCTCTTCTTACCACTCCACTATATACCCCTGAACTAAACGGTACTTCTGAGAGTCGACATGGTCACATTATTGAAACCACTAGGGCCCTTCTTCATCAGAGTCACCTGCCCCCTACATTCTGGTCTCATGCTGCACTCACATCTGTCTATCTTATTAATCAAATCCTAACTCCTCTTCTGTCCATGAAAACACCTCATGAACTACTTTTTCGTCAACCTTCCTCATATGGCCACCTTCACTCATTTGGCTGTCTTTGTTTTCCATGGCTACGACCCTACACTACAAATAAGCTTCAAAATCTTTCCATTCCCTGCATCTTCTTAGGCTACTCTCGGTCTCAATTTGCTTACCTATGTCTTGATCCTATGATAAACAAACTCCATATCTCTCGTCATGTCACCATTGTCGATGATCAGTTTCCCTATTTGTCTCTCACCTCCTCCTTCAAACTGTCTGATTCCTCACCTTCATATCCTTCTCATCACATTGTCACCATGGCACATTCTTCGACTCCAGCACCGACTGCTCCTGTGGATTCTTCATCACCACCTAGTGCTCCTTCATTAAATCCTACTACTCATCGACATCAACACTACCATCACCAGTTAACACACTCCCCATGATTACCAGAGCCAAAAATAACATCAGGAAACCCAAAACCTATACAGCATCCAAACATCCATTACCCCTCAGTGATGAACCTCGCAGCATACACCAAGCCTTACAACTACCTCATTGGCGTGCCTCATCACATGACGAATACAATGCTCTTATCAACAATGGTACATGGACATTAGTTCCAGCAGCAGAAGCACAAAAGGTAGTTAACTGCATGTGGATTTTTCGGGTCAAACACAATCCTGATGGTTCCATCTCCCACTAAAAATCTCGCCTTGTTGCCAAAGGTTTCAGTCAATACCCTGGTCTTGACTACAAGGAGACCTTCTCTCTCGTTGCCAAGCATCAGACCATCAAGGTTATTCTCACTCTGGCTCTTGCGCATTCCTGGAATCTTCATCACTTAGATGTAAACAATGCCTTTCTTCAAGGCCATCTCACTGAAACCGTTTACATGAAACAACCACTGGGTTTCGTTGATCCTGCAAAACCTACTCATGCCTGTAAATTACACAAAGCCATCTATGGTCTTAAATAGGCACCCCGCACCTGGTACCGCGAACTTGGTCACTTTCTGCTTGACTATGGTTTTGTTGGCAGTATGTGTGATTCTTCTCTGTTTATACTTCGTCGAGGCTCTAGTGTTCTATATTTTCTTGTCTATGTTGACGATCTCTCCTACTCATGGGGAATTCCTCTCACGAAATTGATTCTTTTATCTCTGTCATCTCTAACGGATTCTCGTTGAAGCACATGGGTACTCCCACCTATTTTCTCGGCATTGAACTCATTCCAAACAGTCATGGCCTTTTTCTCTCCCAACAACGGTATATTCATGATCTTCTCACTAAATTTGATATGGCGGATTGCAACCCATGCAACAAGCCATTGAGCACCACCGTTGCTTTAACACTACATGATGGTTCTACCAATACTGACGGCTTCAAGTTTCGCAGTATCTTAGGGGCTCTTCAATATGGAACACTTACACGTCCTGACCTTAGGTTTGTGGTAAACAAAGTCTCTCAATTCATACACAAGCCAACTATGCTTCACTTTCAACAACTCAAGCGTACACTACGATACCTCAAACTTACGCATGACTTTGGTCTTCAACTATTACACCCTCACTCTTTAAAATTACATGCTTTTACTGATGCTGACTGGGGCGGTGATGCTGACACTCGCACCTCCACACCTGGTTATATCATTTTCTTCGGTGGTAATCCTGTCTCTTGGAGCTCCAAGCGTCAGCGCACCGTTGCTCGCTCAACTACTGAAGCGGAGTATCGTACCCTTGCCTCTACTACCTTGGAAGTAATGTGGCCTCATAATCTCTTACTCGAACTTCATGTCCCTCTCTCTTATAAACCACATCTCTTTAGTGACAACTTGGCGCCACCTATGTTTGTTCTAATCCCAAATTCCATTCCCGAATGAAACACCTGGCCTTGGACTATCACTTTGTCCAGCAATAAGTTTAGAACAACACTATCTCAGTTTCTCATACATCCACCACTGATCAAGTTGCTGATGTCTTAACTAAAGCCTTGCCTTGACATAAATTTGATCACTTTCAAACCAAGATGAATGTCGCCTGTTGCAATCTCATCTTGCAGGGGCATAATAGAACAAAATAACAGAGACTCACATGACTACACATTCTGTTGTAACAACCTCTAGGTTCTGTTATTTATTCTGCTGTAGCTACCTCCTATTGTAGATACAGATTCTATTATTCTCTTGTCATTAAATAGCGACTGTAATATATGTGGAATAGCAGAGACATATTTTCATCATCTCTCATCTTATCTCTCTATTGTTTACGTACCTCCATAGTAAGCATCGTAGTTAATGGAGTCCCTACAAAGCCAGTGAAGTGTGTTCGAGGGATACGGCAGGGGGATCCACTCTCCCCGTATATTTTCATGTTGGTCATAGAAGGGCTATCGAGAATGCTTGACAAACTTATACTTTATAATGGTCAATTCTGTTTCCATTACAAATGCAGATCTCTAAAACTCACACATCTTATGTTCGCTGATGACCTGCTTCTTCTGTCTGGAGCTGATACATTCTCAATCATCATCATCATCGTCATCGTTCAGTTTGAAATTTTACAATAAGAGGAGGTCTGATAGTACGCAGCGTTACCCCTACATAATAGAGAGGCTGTTTCCGATAGATCTATATATAAATGTGACAATAAAAAGTGACGCAGATAAAAACTGATATGCCAAGAGTGTAAGAAAATAAAATTAAATAAGTACATAAATAAATAAAATAAAATAAAACCAACTAAAATAGCTGATATGGTGACCAAAATCGTCGTGAGTAGATACAAGTTTAAAAGACAAATATATATAATAAGAAAAAAGAATTAGAAACGCTATAAAGTTCGGTGCATACCTGTTATGCTGCAAACGTATGCTCACCATTCCGCAAATTGTGCATGTCCATATTATATAAGGGTCATGCTAATCTGCTCTGTATCTTACTAAGTTTATCAAATGTCTTTATGGGGACATATGATTAAGCAAATGATGTACTTAAACATAGCTAATCATAATATTGGCATGCAATTAGAAGCAAGGTAATAGTAAAAGCTTATGTACAAAACGAATTAGTAAGGAAAATACGACATAAAATGCACAATTGCATACAAGTAAAGAGGCAACTACTAACTAACAAAAGAACACGAAGAATAAGCAAAAATAAAAAGGGAAGACTACATATATAACATTCATAGAAAGAAAGCACTAAAGTGAAAGCATACCTAATGTCATTTGTATTAGGATATAAGAACTACAACTAAAGGGTTCTACTTGATCATAGTCAATATAACTTGTAATCTCGTTTAACCTGTATGGCATCCCAGAGAATATAGAAGCAGCCAATATCTTCCTGGCTATGATATGAACCGGTAGTAAAGACAACCATTGAAAACAAAAACATAGCATTATCAACATCTTAAAACAGCCAATCCAGATAACACAGTAGCTCAGCTCAATTTTTTTTAATCAACATGATCCAATCTTTACCACATTTCACTTTTTTGATCACTCGTAGTTCAAATCACTGAATTTACTGCAAACAATCAAAACGAGAATTTGAATCCCAAAAATCACGAAATCACAAGAGAAAAATAGCCATAAAAATAACTGAGGAACCAATAGTATAACATCAATTTTTCAAGGGACAACTTTGGCATCGAATGAAGTCAGCACTGGAATGACAATATAGTTCTAAACAACAGAACAAACTAGAACCCAAAACATAAATCCCAACTAGATCTAAGGACCAATCTAACCCACAAAGATTAAAGTTCAAGACCCACAAGAAATCCAACAGCATAGTTTCTACCCCAACACAATGATCAAAACCATCATAGGATAGACACCAAACAGATACACACCATGAGTAGCCACAAATGCAAATACCCTTTTCGAGAAAATGTAACAAGTTAGAGAATTAGGAAGAGAGCGTACAATTCCTGTAGAGATTGACGTGAACCACGGCTTCGTCGGCTTAGATCTAGCAGTGTTGACCGGCTTGATGTTGATGGTGACGTTGGACTCCTCGAACCCATCACCAGTCCCGCCGCCACTGACGAAGGTGGCGCCGCTCCACGAGAGAGGCGTGGATAACAAGTTCTCAATCAACATCCTCAAAGACATACTGCAGAGGTTCTCCAACTGGTCAGGCTTGCAAGTTAATCTTCAAAAAAGCAACTTCTATTGCTCAGCTGATGTCAATAACAAAATTGAACTGGCACAGTCACTGGGTATGGAACTACACGCTACTCCTTTTAAGTACTTGGGGTCCCTATCTCTCACACCAAACTTACATACAGAGACTGCATTCCACTCCTAGAGAAATATAAATCTAGAATCCTAGCTTAGTAAAACAAGTTCCTCTCTATGGCCGCTAAAGACACGCTTATTCAATCTATTCTAAATAATCTACAAATCCATTGGATCAATCACTTAATATTGTCAAGGAAGGTGAACAAGGAGCTCAAACGCACTGTAAAAGCTTTCCTATGGTCAGGATCTATAGAAAATGCAAGGAAAGCTAAGGTTAAGTGGGAAGAAGTCATGCTTCCCAAAAGCAGGGAGGGTTATGATTACTCTCAACCAACTTGCTGCAGAAATTGGTACTTTGCAAGAAAATATGGAGGCTTTATACAAATAAGAATGCCATATGATTGAAATGGATACATCAAACTTACATTCTCAACACTTTTGGCAAATAACAAACCTTACGAACTGCTCATGGGTATTCAAACAAATGTTAAGCATCAGACCATTGATATGCCCTCTCATCTTTCACAAGCTGGGAAATGGATGCAATATCTCAATCTGGTTTGACAATTGGACTGAGTTCAGTCCATTAATCCAAAGGAGAGAAATAGACCGAATCAGAAATCGACTACCACTCCAAGCCAAAGCTTCAACTCTCATTGTCGATGAACAATGGTTTGGAAACTACAGAGGGTTTAGACTCTTTAAGTCAATATCTCTCAAATATACCCAATAGCAATCAGGAGGATATGGTAATTTGGAAACCTCACCCCAGAGGTGTCTTTACAAATAAGTCTTACTATAGAAGTCTCCAACTGGAATATCCAGCAATCTCTTGGTTCAAGCTTCTTTGGAAGAAAAGTCTCAGTCCAAGAGCCTCCATGATCACGTGGAGACATGGTTAGTGATCAAGAATAGACTCAGCACCAAAGATAGATGGTATGGCACTTATGATCCTATATGCATCTTATGCCACCACACAACAGAAGATAAGAATCACCTATTCTTTAACTGCACATACACTAAATCGGTATGGAGCCAAATGCTTCACAAATTGGGATTTTTTTTGTAGTTCGTATGACTGGATCCAAATGCTTCATCAGGTCATCAGTATCGCAAACCATCGCAAAGAAGATTCCATGCTGATCAATACAACTTTCACCATATCCATATACAGTATCTGGCGGGAGAGGAATTGAAGGTTATACCAGAGAGAGCAAACCGCACAATACCAACTAGCAGCTAACATCATCAATGATATCCGAGGACTTGTAATAGCCAAAGAGGCAATGCAAAATCTGACAGACAATATGCGATTGAACTGCAACCTTTAACTTAGTAGCTTTGTTTCCATTATGTACTAATTCGAATATAGGCCACCGAAATACTTTTGTCTTCTTAAGGAAGAACCAATCTTCTTGTTGTATATATTTTTTAGTATAGTTAATGAAAATTCCTTTTAATTTTTTAAAAAATTACAAACAAAACTTTAACATTTAGAAAAAAAGTTTAAATATAACCCCATAATAACTGAAAAATTGATAGCTATATGATGTTAGGGTTGTTTCTAATATTTGTTAGGCTTTGAGCAAAGTAAAAAATAAGCTCCTATTTACCTATTTTTGAGTCCTTATAAAAAATAAAAAAACAAAATATGAACCTTTTGTTATTTTTTATAAAATTAAGAATGAGTCATATTTTATTTTATTTTATTATTTATAAAAATAAAAATAATTCCTATTTTATTGTTTATGATTCCAGAGGCCGGTTCTGTATCAGTTTTCTGTTAAAGTTATTATTCGCGGGCGATGGTTTTTAATATTTAATTATTGCTTCTACTGGCCACACTGCTGCGTCATATCTGACGTGACAACGTAGGGCCACTTTCTTAAAAAATTTTAAAATGTATTGCTTCCAAAGATATGAGCGCAGGAGTGCACACATAGAGACAGAGAAATGCCTTTACATAGAATCACGCAAGTCACTTGGTTGTGATCTGGGAGTAGAGCAAAATGGGCAATCATTTTGGCAAAAGAGGCAATCGTTTTGAGTTCAGTTTTCTTTATCTTTGGTTACAAAAGAGCGTTTGCAATTAAAGGGGTGGTAAATGCAGGGTATGGAGTTATCGGACAAAGCATATTGTTGTGGAGGAAGGCATGGCCTAAGGTTTCGCAACTCCTTAAAGTTTTCAAAGAGCAAGATTTGGTTTCGCGTATCCTTCTGAGTTTGTCGGCGTTCTTCTCAATGGTTGAGACGTCCATAATTTCCCTGTGGCCATGGAAGGCATGCTCTTCCAGTGCGAGAGTTTGGTTTGGTTATAAGAATTATTGTGTGTGCAGTAGATAACTTGTTAAACCTAGTGTAATTTGGGGATACAAATATTAGGAGTTCAAACACTTACCACAACGCAAAAAAATATGGGAGAAAAAAGTGGAGTTTTTTGACTGTTCTATGTCTTAACTCATTTTTGTTAAACATAGATATTGGCGATCGTTCATTTTATTTTCTTAACAAAAGGAAAATTATTAATTCTATGTATGTAATGTAATGAATAAATGCAAAGCACCAAGAAATTTAGTTTTCATGCATGCTACTTAGTGCACTAAGTAGTATTTGGTGAACTAAAGATCAAACTGGTCTTAAAAGAAGTTGTGGAGCTCATAAGTAATTTTGCATGTTGATTTTGACATTAAAATAACAAAAATATTGCACAAATGAGTTAATAAAGAATTACAAGATTGAAGCTGTGATGTATGTTCCCGAGCTTTTCTGGATCCCAACTAAGATAGACCCTTCATAGAAAAAACCACCTTATGTTCTTCTCTTATATCAGTAAACCTTATTGAATATTAATTGTGTGTACTTCCAATCCTTCTTTTCAATTTTGTGAGCGTCAATGCTGAATTTCATTGGTCTTATGATGTAAATGTATCAGGTACGTGAATTGGTTGAGAAAGCGTTTGGCGCACTGATTTTACTCGATTTTTGACCACTATTCTTATTAGAACAACGTACTTCCTTCTCATAACTATTATTGTAACTGTTCCCATTTTTTCTATTGAATGGTGATTTGGCTTTCATGTGGATTCTATTTATGTACTCAGTATGGTCAATATTAGAGCAACGACATTAGTCACAGATGCAGCCGCAACAATTTTTATGGGCTGTTTGGTTCAAAGAATGGAATAGATAAAGAATAGAATAGTTATTCTTAAGAATAGAAAAGATGAGGAATAGAATAGAATGAATATTACTTTGTTTGGTTCAAAGAATGGAATAAATAAGGAATTTCTATGTCAGTGTTTGGTTTGAAAATATAAACTTGGAATGACAAAGTAATAACTAACAAAAAGACCAAAATATCCTTCTTGTTGTTGTTGTTGTTGTTGTTGTTATTATTATTATTATTATTATTATTATTATTATTATTATTAAAGAGTTGAGAGAGAAGGAATGGTTGAATTGGCTAGTGTATTTTTTAGATTAAATTCCCGAGGAAAGTAATATAAATACCAAGGGGTTGGTGGGATTTAGAATCCAAGTAAAGTACTACTATTTTTCTTAGATTGAGAAAGTTTTTACTTTCCTAACTACTTAAAAAAATGAACCAAACATGATAACATAAATTTTAAGAAAATGATAACATAAATTTTAAGAAAATGATTACTTTCCCAAGCAATAATCCATGCCACCCAAACAAGGCCTTAGTACAATCTTTAAACTATCTTAATTATCCGTTGAAATCACAATAAGTGTGCATTATATATGATCAATTACCATTTAATTTGATTTTTTCTATTTTCTATTTTAATTAGTTATTTAAAAATATATATATATCTTACTATTTTCCAATCAAATTACACCTTATCTTATTAATCAGTTTAGAAATAACTTGTAAACAAACTTTTTCACAATGACATTGACAAGGACTAACGTCAAAAAAGAAGACTTGGAAAACGTAAGGAGAGAAAGCAGATGGTTGTACTATATTTGACCCTCCAATCGCTATGTTTAACTTCCTTGACCAAAAACTCATGTTCGAGCTTCGCTTGTCACGACAAGTGGGTCTTTCCGTATCCTTCTAGAGGTTGATATTTGCAATTAAGTTTATGTCTTAATCAAAATAAGAATAATTAAATGAAAATAAATGACTACAGTATCGTCATACAAATATTTTTAATTTTTTCAAAATACAAAATTATTATCTTATATTTATGAAAAGCTTATAAACTTTTTGTATTAAGCTTATTATTAAAAATTAATTTTTATTGATAGTTTTAAATTTTAAAATTAATTAAAATAATCA
>JAOTJB010000007.1:19952517-19963617 GCA_027123815.1 Erythroxylum minutifolium | reverse complement strand
AGAAATTCATTTGCAACATTACTTGTATGTCTATGGAAATTTTCATTGTGATAATTATGTAAGTGATCATTTGACTTGAGATCACCAAAGTTATCTTATACAAGAATTGGTATGTTTTGATATTAGTTAGACCTATTCTAGTCAAGGGTAGTTAAAACAGTAGTTATTAGATGTAGCATGAAATATAAGGAGGTAGTTGAGTGATCAATATATAGTTCATCACTCTAAAGTAATTGGGGAGAATGATTCATTATTCTCAATTAGTATTCATTCAGGAAATTCTTAGCCAAGATAAAATGATACTTTGCAAATAGTTTACAAATTTTATTAATTGAATCAATTACTAATGGTGGAGAACTAACATGATTGAACTCAAAATATAGTAGACATTAATTCTATGTTTTATGTCTAATTAGAATACACGATGAAAATATTAAATTATACAAAAAATCATGCACATAAAGGTTAGTTAAAACCACATTGACATTCATAAATATTTAGGTCATCATGATGTAGATGTCAATCTTGATCTATGGTTATAAATTGTTTAATTAGAGAAATAAAGATAAATTAAAATAATTTAATTTATTTAATCATAAACATAATTCAGGATTATAATTTATATCCATTGCCAATATATTTGGAAACAAATGGGTTACACATAAAAAATAGGTTGAAGGGAAAAATATTATAATCAAGTTAGACTTGATTGTAAAGTTTGAAAAATTTTTATAATTAAATATGACATATTTATTAAATAAGAATCAATAGAAGATATAGGATCTTATTTGATCATCATAGGAATTTAATTAGAATCAACTATAATTCTAATTAAAGTTTAACTAAAATCTGGAATTTAATTTTAAGTAAATTATTAAAATGTCCAAAACCTACTATAAATAGGTTTACGCTCTAAGGGAGCTATCACTCCTTACCTAACAACCTTTGTAATAATAACAAAGTTCGCTCAACTTGTTCTGTTGGTACTGTTAGATGTTAGATACTGAAACGACATTGGTAGAGATGAGTCAACTTTAGGAACGATTTGAGGGATACGATAAGAAAAGAATCAAACTTTCGAATAAGGTATGAATTATAAACCATGCTTTATTATGATTTATATGTTAATCAATTTATAGAATTTAGTGATCTTGGATTTGAGAAATTATAATAAAAAATATTTTATAATTATTCTGCCACGTACTAGATCAGATCTCGCTATGATTTTCTAAAAGTAGTATTAGAACTAACTTTAATTTTGATTGAAAATATTTGATTGTTATTGATTATAAATTTTGAATTGAATTACAAATGGTTTACAAATTAAATCTAATCTTTCTAACAATATGAAAAGTTCGTATTAAAGCATTACAAAGCCTAAGTTTTAATATTAGATTAGATCAGAATCATAAAAACTTGTTAGAATAAGGGTTGTTTGAGTCTAAAATAAGACTATTTAGTTATTGGATTAGTGTAATATAAAGTTAGAATAAGGGTTGTTTGAGTATTGAGATAAGATATTCTAAACCTAGTTTTGAGCTTGTTTAGTTTTTAGATTGAGAGTAACCCAATTCTAGAATCAGAGTTTTAAATTCAAAATAAATTCCAAAATGATATTAATTATTTTTATTTCTTTGATTAAGGTTAATAATTATAATAATTTCTAATTAATTTTTTAAACCTTGTTTTTAGAATAAAATTAATTATTTTAATTAGATTAAAATTAATTAATTAGCTCCTTAAAATAAAAAATGACAACTAGGCCTGGGCTCGACCATAAGTCAATGGGTTAGGCCTGGGTTGATCAGGCCTCATGTTGGGCTTATGCTCAGACTTTGGCTCGGGCTATCCAGGCCCAACTTTTATAAGCAAAATGATGTTGTTTTGATTAAAACGACTTAATTTTTACTTTTTTAATTTTAAAGGCCGGGACCAATCCACTACCATCAATTAAATATATTCATTTCAATTTGATTAAGATAAATTTATGATTTTACTTTTTTTAGAGAATCATTATTCTATTTATTTGTGAATAATAAGTTTCTCGATTTATTAGAAAAGGTAATTTTCTTGAATAAATTTTTGAAAAGGTGTTTTTCTTTATTAATTGAGAAAATTAAGTTTTCTTTTATAATTTTGAAAAATAGTTTTATAATTTATTAAGGAAATGTTTTCTAATAAACTAATAAGAAATTTCTAAATAAATAATATAAATGACTTTCTTAATTAAATAGAATGTGTTTTATTTAATTTTAAAAATAGTTTCCCTTTTAATATTAGAAAATAGTTTTCTAAATGAGGAAAAGTTATTTCTAATAAGAATAGAAATAGTTTTCTAATTGAATTAAATGTCTTACTTATACAATTCTAAACTATAATAAGTAAGAAAAATAATTTATAATTAAATTTTATTAAAGAAGTTAAGATAATTGGAAATAGTTTACAATTGAATTTAAAAAAATTTTCAAGTCAAATTGAATTTTTATTTGAAACAGGAATTCAATTCATTTAGGAATTAGTGAGTTTAATAAAAATTTTCAAGGAGTTGAAATTATTATTTTAGAATATGAGGATCAATAACTAAAATCAAACAAAGCTTGATATTTTATGCGTCTAATTTGATTATGAATGTATAAGTTGCATACTCTATTTATATGTTTGATAAATATATTGGATATATGTTGAATTGTATATTTTATATATATGATATTTTACATGCAATTTTGTCTTTGATGAATGTATTTAAAATTAAATCCCTCCTTAAAATATTAAGTACACATTGGAAACATGATTGTTGTGTTCCATTGTTATAAGGACAAGCTAGAGTTCTGCTCCTTCATGTCTGGATGCCCTCAATTAGCAACAAAATAGAGTTGGTAAACAAGATGAAGATTTTAAAGTGTCTCCTGCTTAATTTATTGCTCTTCCAAACTTGATTCTGCTTCCTTCTTCACTTATCATTGTTTTCTTGCTCCTTGCAAATCTCAATACCTCTCTTACTTTTGCTATCTGTATCTACGAGCATTCTGCTCCATTTTTGTTACCATACCTTCCTCTTACATCAATTTTACTGCTTCCATACTTCATGCTTCTTCTTAAGCAAATATGAAGCTACTTCTCCTTCAGTTTGCTATTGACCATTTTAGCCATCCTTATATTTGTCAAACATAAGCTTTATCTGATGGATAATATTTTCATTTATGAGCTTCCACCTATTTTAGAACAGAAGTCAGTGCAGATGGCTTCTCCAATTGCACCTTAAGTTCAAGTATCTTCATTTTTAGATGAATCTTTATACATGTCTGTCCAGAAGCCTGCGGAAACAAGCATTCTAATGGCACTAAGAGAACATGGGTGAAAGTTGTTGGAGATCACTAAATCAGAAGTTAAGATCAATTTCTTTCTAACTAGAAAATGAGATGAATAGCCTGTTGTCTCACCATCCATCGAGGTTTCAAAAGCTGGTGCACAAAAAATGTAATTCCATACTAATTGGATATTTTGTTGACAAGAGAGTAGCATATCCAATCATGAAGCAATGGGCATAAACACATTGGAAGCAGCATGATTTTGTGGACTTGTTGATTAACAATGATGGCACCTTTTTCTTCAAATTCTCCTCTAAAGAAACTGCTATGAAAGTATATGAAAGTACCTGAAGAAGGACCATGACATGTGCAGAATAAGCTAATATTGCTTCAGATTTAGGGAACCGGACTGAAAATTGAATAGATTAAGATGGAAAACATACCAATATAGTTATGCATACATGGAGTACCATTAGGATACTTGACACAAGTGGATTAAGATATTTTGTTAGTTTCATTGATAAGTCAATACGCATAGACCATGCTACTGCTAAAATTTCTAGAATAAAATTTTCTAGGCTCTATGTTCTAGTTAGCTCAATGACCTATTTAGCTAAAATAATTCCAATTGTGAGGTTGGATGAACTTCTTGAGATGGTTTAAGATACTCTCAAAGTCAACTATACCTAGAAACCTAAGCAACTCAATACTAGAAGAGAATGGAGACCAATAGGTAGATGCTTTAAAACTAGATTTGCTTAGGAACTCATTGAAATTGAAAAGAAGAAATAAGAAAACAAATTCAATCCTTATGAGATGAACAACAATGGGTTTGACGATCTATGTCATGTTAAGATTGATAATGACATTATGCTAATCCTGGTTATGATAGAGAAAATATAATAGTTGAAGAATGTGTGGAAGATATAAACACTTGTAAAACCCCTATGGGTATAAGAGAGGTTGGAATGATGAATGAAATCACAATAAGGGAGTTAGGTAGCTACATCTGCAAATAATGAGAAGGGATTTAAACTAGTTATAAGAAGAAGATCTAACGGGAGGAGAAAACCTCTTATTTTAGATACGAACAAATGAAAATGATTGCTCGAAACATAAGGGGAGCCAATGCTCCCTCCAAAAAGATTCAAAAATCTTATATTGGAGCATAAACTAAACATATTTTGCATTTTGGAATCAAGAACAAAGATGGATAAATATGATCTTTTGGAGATGATGTCTTCCAACTAAAGGCAAATCACAAATAACTCTTATCATCCTATTGATAGAATTTAGGTATACTACAATTGTCAAGCTGTAAATGTCATAGTCTTCGATATATCGAATCAAGCTATACATATTGATTTATTTTTAGACACTACAAAGAAGGCTAGTGTAATCTCTTATATATATTCATATAATAATTTTTTTTAGAGGAATAAACTTTGGAATTAACCCAGAATGGTTGTGTGAAACATTCAAAAGCCTTGGCTGTTGGATGGGGACTTTAATATCATTTTGAATCCTAAGGAAGCTGAAATTTGATGAGCATCCAAAAATAAAGTTAAGATAATGCACTACATGCATTCAAACATTTGACATTCCTTTAGTGGAAAAATTTTCACATAAAACAACAATCAACATGGAAGCAATTTCAGTAGGAAAAAACTGGATAGGTGTATGAAAAATATAGAGTAGCTTCAAAACTTCCTAGCTCATCCTTAATATTCATTGTAAATAACCTCTCGGGTCACTTATTGTGTATATCTCAAATGTCATTTGTAAGTATCAAGACCCTTTCAGATTAAAAAATTTCTTGACCTTTTTAGCAGGTTTTGATCAAATCATCTAGAAGGCTATTACCACTAAAGTTTAGGGCATTAGACAGTTTGTTTATACAACTAGAATAAGAATCATTACAACCTCTAAAGCAGATGTATAAGGAGAACATTGGTAACACTCATCACTTTCTCACAACTACTAAAGATGCTCTAAAATCTATTCAAGATGATTTGTACAAAACTCCTAATTCTAGTAAGTTGTAACAAAATGAAACGATGTAGTGAACAACATATCAAGAGCTTTGTTATTGGACTATTATATGATAAAGTAAAGATTAAAAGGTGCAGTGGCTTAAAGAAGAGAATAAAAGTTCCACTTTCTTGTATAGAACTGTACTGACAAAGAAGAGCATCAACATAATTATCAATGTGACTAAAGGAAATCAAACCATTTCCTATCAATAGGCAATTCTTAAAAAGGTTGGTAATTACTTCACATCACTTATGAATGCACCAACAAATGCTCACTCAATAGTCGAATTACTTAAGGAAATCATGTTAGAAATTGTATCTTCTAAGGATTATTGCAAATAGAAAGAAGAGGATTTTAATCAAGCATATGGATGAAATATAAGGAGTGTACATCCCTGGTAGATCAGTGAGTGATAACATCTTATTAATGCATGAATTTATGAGATTTTATCACAGAAAAAAGGGGTAGGGATTGTACTTTAAAGATTGGCTTAAGGAAAGCCTATGACAATGTTAATTCGCAATTTATGATAAACATTATAAGGGAAATGGCTTTTCCTTATATCTTTATTAATTGGATATCTAAATGATTTGCAACTAAATCTTTCATAGTACTTATAAATCGAGAGCCTTTAAGAAGTTTCAAAAGCAGCAAGGGCATAAGGTAAGGAGATCCTACCTCTCCTAACTTATTATCTCTTATTATGGAAGTGTTTAGCAGAATACTCAAGAGAGTAGTGGAGAGAGTTAAGCAGTTCAGATATCATTCCAAATGTTATAAGTTAGGCATAATAAATTTGGTGTTTGTTGATGACTTGTTCCTATTATCAAGAGTTGATAAAGCATCTGTTTTAGGCTTAATAAATTTAATCAAAATGTTTTCTAGGATGTTTAGTCTTTAGGTGAATTCATACAAAAGCTCCTTTTACACTTTTAACAAAGCAATAGACGACGAAGCAATGATACTAGCTATTACATGCTTTAATATAAATGAATTTCCAATCACATATTTGGGGTTTCCTATTCCTTCTTCTAAGTTTACTTAGGAAGATTATAAAATTCTCATTGACAAGATACATGCAAGAATTTGAGGTTAGAGTATGAAGGCTTTGTCTTTAGATGGGAGAGCTTAACTCATTTCCTATGTACTCAATGAAATTAATTTACATTGGGTAGCTCATATGACTCTTCCTAAGAATTTCATCAAGAAAATTAATATTAATCTTAAAAAGTTTATCTTGTCTAGAAATAGAACAGGAAAACACTCAACTCCTATTAAGTGGTATGAGGTACGTTCCTTTAAGAAATATAGTGGATTGGATATGATCCCTTTGAAAGTATATAATTTGGTCATTCTTACTAAAAATTTATGGATGATCATTGAAGATAAGCAGTCCTTATGGGTTAAGTGGATAAATGCTTACTACATAAAAGAAGGAGTTTATGGAAGATAAATGTACCTAAAATGCCTTAAATACAAAAAGTAATCTTTAAATTAAGAAGCAAAATCAAACCACATGTAGCCAGATTGTTAGGAAATGGTGTTAATACATTATTTTGGTACAATAGATACTTGGCTAATAGAGTTTGTGAAGATATTGATGAGCTTAATCTAATCAGAAACATTATTAATAAATATCAATATGTTGCTTGTGCTCTTGCATATAAGATTGAAGTTTTACCAAGAATTCAAGACTTTGGTTTATATAATCAGATCAACATTATTAAGCTCGAGGAAAACAAGATAGATCTTAACTGGTGGGCTTTATCTAGGCATGGTAAATTCACTAATGTGTCATGCAGAAGGCTCTTTCAAGAATGGGAAACATAGTACTTTGGCATAAGCTAGTTTGGTACAAGTATATGCTGTCTAGTGCTTTAGCCACCATATGGAGAGCTATCAAGATCATATTGCCTATAATTGATAGATTGAACAAGTATATGGCAATAAAAAAATATGTTTATTTTGCAAACAGGAGCAAGATAACATCATTCATTTATTCTTTAAATGTTAGTTCACTCAACATTTTTCGAAGGAAATTACAAGAAGACGTTTTTTAGAAGCTCTTCCAAAGGAATGGGATCAGATTGTAGTTTGGTGCTCAACTTTAAACATGTATGATAAAATAAAACAATATGACTTCTTTATTGCTCTATCATATTTGTTATAAGCTTTGTACGATAAAAGAAATATGAGAATTTTCAACGACATTAAGAAACAACTTTCAAGGCTATTTAAAGGGACTCTGAATACAATCAAGTTACACATTGTCACATTTGGGGACAAAATCTAGACTGGTTCCAATATTATGTCAATATGGAATCAATGTCTTTCTTATGCACTTGAGAGTATGATTTATGATGTAATACTTTCCTAGTTATTTTGCTATCCCATTCGTAATGATGGACTGATTTATGCTTATAAAACTTGATCTTGCCTTTTATGGTTTAATTCATTTCACAAATGCTTTAAAAAAAGGCCAGAGTTTTGTTTATTGTTAGGCTTGTTAAGCAAAATCAAGGCCATTTTAGGCAAAATATGTTTAGTCTTATAACAGTAGGTCTTATTAAAATAAAATTGAATGATTTGGATGAGTGAACTCATAATCACATAAATCTAAAGGTAAGGTTAGGAATAACATATAAGATATGTTTTGACAAGAGTTTTCATCTTACAAATCTAGGAGTCACTTGAAATGTGATTGATAAAGTTATTATCTACCCTATGTAAGTTTAGTTTGTTTATTAAGCAAACTCAAGATCAACTAAATTTGAATGAGTTCTTAGTCAACTTGAGAGATTATATTAATCTTTCCGAATAGTATTGAGGGCTACTATTTTGAATAAAACAGTGGGAGTAACCAAATACATTATTGAGATCCTAATCTTATTTGGTAGTCGTAACGTATAATCAGTTACTTGCTTTTCATATTTTTTATAAGTAAAATTTAACTTGTTTAGTATAGTTGATACTAAGAGTTAATCAAATTAATTTCTTAGACATAGGTTATGTTTGAGATGAGTTCTCAAAGTTAGATATAAAAGTTATATGCTCATTGTGCAATTTTGTTATTATTCCCTACTACATATGTTAACATCATATAGATGATAAAATGTATGAATATTTTGAGTTGATAATGTCTTATAAACTTTGATGACAATATATAAGATATATGTCAACATTATGATATTAAGATGTAAGAGGTTGTATAGAGGAGAGCTTAAATGTATAGTACCTTAATGGAATTGTTCTACTCAATTCAGCCAACTAAAAGCAAAAACATGGACATCAATTAAAGGCTTTACTATAGTATGATAATAGTTTTCATAGGAAGAAAATGATTGCATGACTTTTCTTGCCTATATGTGATATGATAGAGATCGTATGTATTTCTAGGTCATGTTTATAAGTATTTGATACTGAATTTAGATTCAACATTATTATAATGTTAAATTCATGATAAGAAATAGATTGTTAAGTAAAAGTAATTGATTCAATCTCATAAAAATAGTTTGTATTTATTGAATTAAGGGAAGCTTATGCTTAACGTAAGTAGCAAGAATAAAAAGTTAGATAACTGAGACTATCATTTTATACTATATTGGTTAAATTAACATAATAAGAATCAAAAAGTTTCATACTAGGTGATACAAGAAGTAATGGCAGCAATGGAGATCATGGCGCCACACACCAAGACAAGCTTACTTTGCCAAGAAGACCTATTACAAGGCAACGTGTAGCAAGGCTTAAACAAGCACTTTAAGGGTTTGTTGAAAGTCACATTATATCTCACCTTGATGACAAGGCCGAACCATCCATGGAGAATTCAAGTGGAGTAGTCAAGCTTGTGATTCTTTTAGAAAGGGTGTGTGGAGGGGCTAATACTTAGCCAAATTTCAAGACAAGTTCAATTATTCTTATGTGTTTAATTTAATACATTGGGCTTGTTATATATCCTTTATTTATTAGGGCCAAAAGACTTGTTATAGACTGGATGTTTATTTGTAAGCTTTCCTTAGTTTATTTTACGCTAGTTTTAGACAACCAAGCGTGTGGGCCTAAGTAGAGTGCTCCGTTAGGCCCATTCCCCCTTAGGTTTGTTTAAGTTATTTTGGTCTGATTTAAGTTAGTTTAGCCCAATCCTAAGTGGATTAGGATCAGATTAAGTTATTGGGCAATAACTCCTAAACTAGTTAGGATTAGGCTTGTTTTTAGCATTAAATGGGTTTATAACCTATTCCTTTTACGGTTAGGATGTGAGCAAGGGTATAACACTTTATTTTATCCTTGTAAACTTCAGATTAGTTGATTAATGAAATTAAGAGATATTCTCTTCAAGAAAGGCGTGTTCTTCTTATTGTTACTTTAAGGATTGCATCACTTATCAAGGTAATCGCTTGTGGCATGTTCAATTCTTCTGTTTTCTTTGGGTTTGGGTCTAAATTTCATATAATTAGGGTTTAAACTAGCATGTTTTTAAAATAGAAAGATTAGGGATTTGATTCAATAGGATTAGGGGGTTTCAAGAACCTTGTTTTCTTGGAGTTTTCGTATCACTATATATCTTTTCTATTACAACCCTCACCAATAGACAGGACCAAGGACCATTCTATTAAGACAAGTTTGATCCTTAAAACCAAACTTAAATATAAAGAATGATATGAAACATCAAATACAAGAAAAGATAAAATTGAGAGTGATAAGATTCTAAGATTCAATTAACACTAGTAAGCTATATAAGATTATAAGCTTTTATAGAACCTAAAATAAGACTTTCTCTAAAATATTAAAAAAATCCATCCAATGGCTTTTAATTGATCAATCATAATGACAATATATCAATGAAAATAATTAGATAATCTCTTACAGATATAAAATCATAAGAACTAGAGTCATAACAGGAAATAACAACTGGAAATTTCAAAACCCTAAACAACTTAAATTACGAGTCTAATGCCTGTCCATGAAGCACATCAATGCTGGTTTTAATTTGGAACTTTAAAGGTGTGTAATAAAGATAAGTTTAGCACCAGTTACAATTTTATTTTTGATTTTAATTTTCTTTTATTTCTCAATTCTATAAACCTAATAAAAGACTTATACTACTTTACTTCTATTCTGGCATCGATTATATTTACTTACTCCTTACCTTGTCCCTTCACTTGAATCAATAGTATGAACTTTAAATTAGCCATTTAAAGTAGCAAAGATTCACTTCTTTCATGAAGATCTAATGTTTTATCATTGAGAAATTCTTTGACCTTCTTCGCTCTAATCTTTAACAATGGTCTTCGAATATTCTTTAATGGATATCCAACAACTTTTGATGCTATATTTAAACTATTAGTTACCCGTCTAAGTCCCTCTTCATGCCTCCCTCGTGTAGAAGTTCGAATAGATCAAGTAGATGCTTAATTTCCAACATTTTCACAATCAGACGTTGATTAAGGCAATGCACTAAAAGTATATCAATTTATCAACTTTATACATTTTGAAGTATGCACAATAATTGATCCCTTTCCTTTCATTTCCTATAGAGCAATATTATCTATTCTAACTTTACTTTAGAATATTTTATTAATGAACTTGAAAAAAGACTCATCGTAATCTATATGGAATATGCACTTAAAATCTATAACGTATGAATACTTGTAAGTGTAAGTAGATAAGGCAATAACATTGAAGATAGTTTCTTCAACTTCTTAATCACCTTTCTTTACCTATCTTAGTTTATTGTGCTAACTCTTTTTCTTTGCTC
>JAOTJB010000007.1:19842940-19853313 GCA_027123815.1 Erythroxylum minutifolium | reverse complement strand
TTCACAAATGCATGAGCATGAGATGTGTTTTCCTAATGATCTCACGTGTACCCGTTTCTATAATTTAACCCGTTATACGGAAACGGGATGTTACACTAATCATTTGATATCAATAGATAACTTACTGACTTAGCCAATTCATTGCTTTAATTATGTTGCTTGTTTTCTTTAATAGTTTAATTTTATTTTCTTAAATTTAAAAGCCATAATCAATCTGTAGGCTAAATAATAAAATGACAATCATTGCTAGTACTCACAGTCCTCGTGGGATCAACTTGTATTTGCCAGTATTAGCTACAGTTGCACTGTACGTTTATGGTATTAAATATTGAATAAAGTGAATTAGGTCAATCAAGTTTTTAGTGCCATTGCTGGGGACAGTGATAATAAGAACATTTGAGTTTTATTAATCTAGTCATTTTTGCTTGTTTTGCTTTAATTTATTTGTTTTTACTTTACATTATTTAATTTGTTTTTATTAGTTAGGTTATTTTCTTAGTTTAGACTAGAATTTAGTCAATTTAAGAATTTAAGTAACATTGAGAACTTATTTGACGTAGATCCTAAGATAAAAAGAGTTGTGCGTAGGAATCATTGTAGAACAAAACTTAGGGAGTTTGAACTAGATCGTCAAATAGAGGACTTGGAAGGTCACACAGACATTGAGGGCCGTGTAATGTGGCAGACCAATGAGGAACTATGTTCGACTATGCTAGTCCAGACTTAACTGGCATGAAATCCAACATTGTGAGGACAACTGTGTAGGCAAACAACTTCGAAATCAAATCGAGCATCATCCAGATGGTGCAACAGCCGGTCCAATTTGACAGACTCTAGGATGAGGATCCTAATACACATATCTCTAACTTCTTAGAAATTTGCAATACTTTTAAAATAAATGGAGAAAACGATGATGCCATCAGACTGCGTCTATTTCCTTTCTTTTTAATAGGAAAAGCAACACAGGGGTTTAATTCTATGCCACGTTCGTCACTTACCACCTGGGATCAAGTGGTGGAAATTTTTTTGCTGAAATGCTTTCCTCCTGTGAAGAATGTGAAGCCAAGGAACGACATCTCGTCTTACTCCTAAAATGAAGGAGAATCAATACACGACACTTGGGAGAGATTTAAGAATATGATTCGATGATGCCCACACCATGGATTATCTCTGTAGATGCAAATCTAAACTTTCTATAAAGGGAGAAGTTAGAATACTAGGCTTTCAATTGACGTAGCAACTAGAGGGACACTAAAGAATAAGACACATGAAGTAGCCTAAGAGTTCATCAAGGATATGGATATGAATAACTATCAATGGTGCTTAGCTAGAGCACAAACCTCTAATAGGCCATTTGGAGTGTACGAAGTAGACATTATGACGAGACTGGCGAGTCAAATGGAGGCCCCGAGCAAGAAGATACATAACATTACTTTGGCTCCACATGGAAGAGTGATGCAGTGCGATTCGTGTAGGTTAGATCACCTAGGACATGATTGTCAATCTAACAACCTAAACATGTAAACTATTTAGGAAATACTCCAAAACCCAAAAATAATCCTTACAATAATATGTACAATCCTGGATGGTGAAACTACCTCAACTTCTCATGGGGAAATCAGGGACAATAGAGGAATAACCCTCCACTTGGATTTCAAGCATAAACATCACAACCAAGCAAACAGAAGCATTAATATGAAACTTGGAAATAAAATTTGACCAATTGGCCAAATCAGTGGCTAAGAGACCTAAAGGGAGTTTGTTGAGCACAATTGAAAAAAATCTGAAAGAGAGGATAATGGCAATCACCTGGGCCATTGAAAAGAAACTCAAACAACTAGAAGAAGAACAAAAGAAGAAAGGGAGGCAAGACTTAGAGATAAATTAATACAAGTCCTTGCTAAAATGAAAGTTCATCGACGCAAAGGGAGGGATATTTCAAAGAGTGTTTCTGGAAGAAAAAGAAGGTGTTACAGATTAGAAAAGGGCTATTAAGCGTGTCATGCAAAATAAATACAATCTAAAGAGAGTTAAGGAGTATCAACCTATAATTCTATACCCCATCCTAACACAGAGAAAGTCATACGAAGCGAATGAGGTCCTAGACATAATAAAACAATTGAAAAAGCAGCTTGCCTTTGTTGAATATGTAAAAGAGAGGTTAGTAAACAAGGAGGAACCTAAGAAGTTGGGCAATGAAGTGGAAAGCAAGGAGAGCTCTAACAAAGTGATCATACTACCAAAGAATCAAGCTGATCTAATGAATTTTTATATTCCTTGTACTATCGATAATGTCAAAGTGGATAAGGCTTTTGCAGACTTAGGAGTCGACATAAATATGATGCCTTACACTTTATGTAAGAAGATGGAATTGGGTGAAATAACCTCAACCAAGATGTGTGTTCAAATAGCTAATAGGTCACTCCACCATCATGGGGGTATAATCAAGGACGTGTCGGTTAAAGTTGATAAATTCACCTTTCCGATTGATTTCACTATTTGGACATAGAAAAAGATATAGAAATATCTATTATCTTTGGATGACTATTTTTAGCTATGACAAAGTCTTTTATAGATGTTGAAGGAAGGAAGTTAACTCTAAGAGTGGGAGACAAGAGGATTTCATTTAAAGTATCTGATGGTAAGAAAAATTCCTTTGAATTGGTGGGTGTAATCAAGATAAAGGAAACTTGTGGAGAAGTTTAAAACTCTACTCGCGAGGATCAACTTAAGAAGCCATAAATTCAAAAGAATAATCAGAAGAATAAACCAAGGAAGAAAGGTGGTAGAAAGCATAGTCAGGTAGTTTACTTGCAGGTTATGAAACTTGTAGTTAGGCTATATTCATATGATTCATTCGAACTACCATAAGCAAAAAAGATACATCGAGCTAGCGATGGTAAAAGAAGCGCTGCATGGAAGGCAACTTATGATTTTGAATTTATTTTGTTTTAGCTTTTGTTTTTAATTAGGTTTTAAATTTTGTTTTTGAGTGTTTTTTGATAAAAGTTAAGCATCTTGGAGAAATTGCATATAATTTGGACTTAAAGGTAGCTTGTTATGTGTTTTAATTATAACGTGTAAGGATCGTTATGTTATGGATTAAAATTTGAAGTTGCATGAATACTAGAACACATTAAAATTATTCTACACGTTCAAATGCATATTATTCTGCACATTGAGAGACACGAACGTACATGGTCTGATACACTAACATGTATAAAGACTGTGCACATGCACAATACATCTTAAAATGTACTGATTTTTCAAAATTTCTCATTCTCTTCTTTCCCTCTCAATGTTGACGGCTCTCCTCAACATACCCAATCCATTTTTTCATAATTTTCATTTATTTTATTGCATCCAAGTAAGTTTTCATATCTCTTTAACTTTTTTATGTATGATTTCTTTGATTTTTTACGAGCATTCATGGATTTTTCAATGAAAAATGCCAAATTCTTCATTTCGGGAGTTCTGGAGAATGTGTGTTATTTTAGGCTTAATTATTCTCTAGGATCAGATTTAATTGTTACCCAATTGTTTTTATCATCTGATTTGAGTCAATGCATATGAATTGGGTTTAAATTCAACTCCAATTGTGGAAATTATAATTTTGCTATTTTTTGTATTTTGATTGCGATGTTTTCGTGTCAAATTAGGTTAGTTAGTTAGTTTCGATGCTGATTAAGTATGGGATTGTGTTTAATTTCGTAGGTGTCATGATGGATTTTGTTAATTTCGTACAATTTTATTTTTCAAAATTTTAATTCCAATGTTAGGGGTAGAAGTGTCTTTTAACAATTAAGTCTTTTAATTTGTTAATTATAAAATTCTAATTTTAAATTTGGAATTAACTAGTTTTTAAGCAAATTTTAATCAATTTTGTTTAAGTGCTAAGGAAAAGATTCCATGCATATGGCAAGAGATAAAGATTCTAAGAAAGTGGCATCGAGGCAAGTCCTCTATACCAGCCCAGCCCCTAGAGAGGCCACAAATGCTTGTGTTTAATGTCGGGGCTTAAGAAGAGCAATATCAATGACTTAAAGATAGAAATTTGGAGTTAATTGGTATATTGACCAGGAGGCTTTGGAGCAATTGGGTTAACCCAACCAGCGAGGGAGCTGATGGAGGTAGGAGTATGGTCCTAATTTTTGAAATTATGGAACCATCTTATGAAGAGTTGAATCTGGAAGTCCTCTTCACATTTTCTATAGAGAAGGGAAGTTACGAAGGGGATCACCTAAATAAGGTTCAGTTTCAGCTAATAGGAGAGAGAAATCAGATGAGCATCACCCAATTCTCCATCACCATGCGACTATAGGGACTATAAGATCGAGAATATATGGAGACACTACATTATTGAGAATTATGCATAGAATTGCCATGCAGTGGCCTTTATAACACTTCTAAAGCAGGCTCAACACAAAGGACAACTACAACCCACGTATGTCAAAGCCTTTGAAATTGCACAATCCAGCAGTCAGGTACATACATGGTATTCTGAGTCATAAGTTGAGTGGTTGAGGTGACAGCTAGGGAGTACTCAATAATATAGATGTCTTCTACCTATGAAGTGTGAGTGAGCGGGTGCCTAAACATTTGGGACATGCTCTCGTGCAGTTCTTCTAGTGCCAAAGTGAGGATAAGAAAGTCAACACAATTTATATTGGACCATACGTGACAAGGTTACGACAGGAGATGGGAATTTTTGATCGGATACCACCGATACTAGAGATGACAACTATGAAGGTACTAAATTTGATTATAATGCATAATATTCATATGGTTGTCAACGTCGGGGACCTATGGGATATGTATACCGACTTGCAAGGGAACCTGATGAGCCATCAACATTAGAGCAGCGTCAGTCCTTACCATTACAAATAAAGGGAAGAGCACCAAAGGAGTATCATCCAGGCCAGTAGACTATAGCTCAGTTGGAGAGATAACAAGAAAAACTTGTAGAGTGGATAAGAAAACTTGAGACTTCATCAGACCGGATGAGAGAGTTGATGGAATCAATAACGAGCCATCTTGGCGTTGCTTGTCTGATTCTTCCATGTCACGAGGGCAACTTGATAGTTGTGCATTAGTATATGTATTTCTAGGTAATTGACATGTGTTTTCCTATATAATTGTTAATTATTGTTGTAGTTTATGATTTATTTTGTCTGTTTTCGTTTAGTTTGATTTCCATTGTTGTTCTTTTATGTTTGATGTTAATTTAGGGTAAGAATTGACTATTTTTATATAGGGAGGAAGATGGAGCAACTTGGAAATTAAGCTAAAGATCAAAGAGGAGAAGAAAAAAGGAGACTATTTGTTGCCAATTCCCACGATCGTGGGAATCATGCCAATTCCTACGATTGTGGGAATTATAATCTGAGTCATTGTGGGAATTATAATCTGAGTCATTATTCGGGGCTTCATTAAACTTATGATTTTTTGGACTATTAAAAGAGAATTAAGCCTCCATCATTAAGGAGAGATGAAACCCTTCTGTAGAAACACCATCTTTGAGTGAAGGATTGAAGTCATGGATTATCATCAAGATTGGGAAAAATAGCACATCAACATCCAAAATTCCAGATTCTAGCAATGAGGAGAAGAAGTTTCTTTTATTCAATTTTCTGTGTTTTTCTTTCTTCTAATCTTTGTAAGATAGATTATTTGTGTGTTGATGATATTATGGAGACCATGATTGGCTGATTTAGTTTTAGGGATTGCTTTTGAATTATATTGTTAAAACTCCTATTTTATTGAATTAAATGAAAGAATCTTTGATGATTGTTGATTTTATTTGTTATCTTGCAACAAATTGAGAGAGCGAGTAAGATTATTTATGTAGGATTGTACAACGAGAGCTGGAAACCTATAGACTTGCAATCATCACATCAATTGATTAGTTAGAAGAGAGATCTCGGCGAATTCAATTAGTCACCCATAGGATAGTTTAATAACTAGTTGAATTGATGGAGTTATTGGGTAGGTTGAGAGATCATTCAATTGATTCCATTTAATTTGATTAGGAACAATTAATTATACCTTGAGAGAGGGTAGTTAATACATTTAAAAATCTTAGGTGAGACATAATTCGATTAATAAAATATGAGGGAGACAAAATAGGAAAAAAGTAATCTCTAGTCTTTAGATTCTTAAATTCTGATTTTTCTGCATTTTGGTATTTTTTAGTGTTCATTATTAGACTTTTAATTTTAATTTAATTTTTCAGATTATTTGCATTAAACAATTTCGTTTCTGAAACAATTTTTTGTCTGAATTAAGTAGTGTCTAGGCATCAATCCCTGTAGGATCGATATCCGCTTTTTAACTACAAGTCACAACCCTTACACTTACTATTTTTGAGCGTAAAATGAGTAGCTTGTGTTGCATAGTTATACACAAACAGGTTGCACGATATCAAAACTTTTCCAACCTAGAAAATCCCCTAGATGTCCCATAAACTCATTATTACATGGTTTTTCCTGATGCCATCTCATATCTTTAGCAAAATTAGATGACAT
Source organism: Erythroxylum minutifolium (assembly GCA_027123815.1). Classification (NCBI taxonomy): domain Eukaryota; kingdom Viridiplantae; phylum Streptophyta; class Magnoliopsida; order Malpighiales; family Erythroxylaceae; genus Erythroxylum; species Erythroxylum minutifolium. Next base: position 19,846,789 of record JAOTJB010000007.1, on the reverse strand, counting down.
GTATAATTTTTATAAGTGAGGAGTTAACAGAAAATATCGCAAGGCTTTTTACGGAATCTTTTTCCTGTGGTTATGCTCATTAATGATATTACCAATTTTCCTATTATTCTTCCATCTATATTCACCACATGTTGGACAAGATTGAGCATTCTCATATTTATTTCTGTAAAGTATGCAATCATTTACACAAGCATCTATCTTCTTATATGAAAGCCCTATATCTCGAGAAACTTTCTTACAATCATTATATGAGCTAGGAACTTTATTACCTTTAGGAAACAATCTTTTCATTATGTGAAGAATTCTATCAACTGCATTTGCGCTAATCCCGTAAAGACATTTCCAATTCAATACTTAAACAATGAATGATAGTGTGGAAAATTCCTTACAACCAGTAATAATCCATAAAACTTGGTAGCTTCCTTATTTGGATAAGTGTGGCCACCTCTAATAGGATCATCAGCTTCTTCATTTAGATCATAACAACTATAAGATCACATATCACGTATTCCATCATCATTTTCACTTTTATTTCTCTGATTACTATCATTGTCGTCATTAAAATAATATTGTAGAACCTCTTAATGATGGTACCACTACTTCTAGTTTATGTTTATCCCATTTAGGATCAGATGTTCATAAATTGATTGACTTGTCCTAAATAAATTGTTGTTGGATTTTTTACAAGGACAACAAATTGCTTTTCCTTTATCAAGATGTATAAATGCAAAATCTAGAAATTCATTAACTCCTTTTTCATATTGTGGTAGTGCTTTATTAGAAATTTCCATCCAAGATTTGTCAATTATCGTTGTCCTATAATTCAAATTAATTAAATGGGTTCAACAAAATTTATAATTTGAATTAAAACTTGCTAGGATAGGGAACTTTATAAGCATTAATATTTTCCAAAGAAACATTGAGGCATTTGTAAGAAGAAATTAAAATACACCCACGAATAAGCCAAGTTCTATTACTGAAAAAACCAAATGAGACAAAAGTGAGAAGGTGATAGAGAGAGAGAGAGAGAGAGAGAGAGAGGGAAAACCTGATGAGCTTCAACTTTGGTAGTAGAGGGGAGGAGATAACTTGATGTATATCTTAATTGTCACAAGCTCTGATCACATGACGTTCTTTCTTTTTTTTTTATCAACATCACAATGTAGGCTTTAGGATCACGTTGTTTTTCTAGAATCTGAATTACATCTGGACAACAGGAAAAGCATAGTTTGTGGTAAGAAAAATTATAAGTTTACATTTTTATTAAACAATAATAAAAGAAAAGATAAAACTTTTAATCAAATAAAACTTATTATCTTTATCTCTCACAAGTCACAATATATTCTCAATGAAATTTGATTATTCGACAATAAAATATGTGATTCATAGATAAAAGGAGAAAATGACAACACAATACACAATACAATTAATCCAACTCGAACGATGACATAGTAAAAGGAAATGTGTAAGCTTTTGATAGTTGGTGGGAAAAATAAAAATGATACAAACAAGAGGAGCTGTTGCTTTTGATATCTAGAAGAAGAGGAACCGTGAACAGTCGTGTATTCTAAAATCTAATGTAGTGTCAATAAATTGCATCTTCTTCGTGGGCACAATTCTCGTCTCTATGTCATTGAATATTCTTTAGTTACAATATTCTCTCTACATCTTCCAATTCCTATGCTTAAATACTAACAGGTAAACGACCATTGTTGTTTGCTTAACTAATTGGTCTCATCTTCTATTTGATGGGTTATTGACAGGAACGAGTTGCCAATTTTTTTTCAAGAACTATTTGCCTCAACTTACACATTCTTTCATGATTTAGTTTAAAACAATTTTTTAGCATTACTCTGTTACTATAAACATTGACTAATAGAAACTTTGTCCCATTAATAAACTTTGTTAAATGAGAGAAACATAACAGACTTACATATCCCTTCGATAAACTTTGTCCCATCAATAAACTTGATAAGATCTTCTTCCATCTCTGATTCTATCTCCTTCATCTCCACTACTTTCGATGAAATTGCTACCATCAGTGATAATATTTTTAGTAAGAATGTTGTCCTGTTCACTTTGAATGGGTTACCTTTGGATTATAGAGCTTTTATCACAACAGTTGAATAACCTCCATCACCTTCACCAAGCTTTTGCCAAAACTGCTTCTTTTTGAACAACATCTCCTTATATACCATATTCCTACACCACTTGACATAGCTCTCACTACATCACACATCAGGGGATGTTCATTTTAGCTCTTTGGCATTTAGGGTGGCTACTCAAGTTGCCAACTTTAATGCTTCTTTCTGTCTTCTTTTTGTTTTCCCTATCTTATTTAGAAATTGGAGACTTGTATTTAGTATGATTTATGGCCGGCTGTCAGCTACTTGGACTAGGAAAATGTAAAGGTATCACCTTTGTTGCAATTGTTGCTTGAGTGTATATAAAGCAGTTGTATGCTTGTGGCTTTGAGTTGGGTGAAATGTGAAATAGTTAAGGTTATTGTTGATATGCTTATTGCTTCAGTTTATATAAGTTGTATGCTTGTTTAAGGGACTTTCATACTCTATTACAAATTTGCATGCTTATATGTAACTATTTCCACTATAGTACATCACCAAACCACCATTAGTACTAGAATTAATATTTCTTTATTTTTTTATGCTCATTGACTTCATGAATTTTTTCTTATAATTTGTTTTAGCTAATTATATTGCTTGTTCTTAATAAGTACTTACTTTTAAAAGTGTAAGATGGTTAAAGTTGGTAATTATATGCGAAATTGCAAGATGGTTAACAATGGTAGATCTTTATCAAACATGGATGTTGATGAACAAATCAAACCTAGTATGGTAGAGGAGTTAGAAGCTATAGAGGCTCTTAATCAACAGTCTGATGCTACAGTTGGAACTTCAAATAATGAACCTAGGCTAGAAGGACAAGTTGTTATTAGCACTGGTAACATGATCTTCAAAATTATATGATTGTACATTTAAATTTTTAATATAATATTATATATTTCTATTAATTTTTATTTTTTAAATAAAATGTAAATTCTAAAAAATATGGATGAGGACTAACAATCAATGCTAGACTTTCCAAGAAGAAACTTGAAGGAAAACAAATTGATTTTCAATTTCCACCTTTATACTATAAGGTATGTGGTAAGCATGCCAGCCCTTTCAAGTCAGAAGTTACTATATGCATTCGACAACTTGCACCAGTTCGTGTCTCTAGATGGAAAGAGATTTTTGAGGATGATAAAAAGGCAATGTAGTTATTTTTAAAGATATGACACTTTTTTTATTCATAAGGTAAATGAATGTAATTGTCTCTCTTCTTCCACTCTTTTACCTTTGTCTCTCTTCTTCCACTCTTTTACCTTTCTTTCTTTTCAGTACGCTTCAATCATAGGAAAAATAAGAAGAATGAAAAAAGAAATGTACAAAAGCAAAAGAGTTGTCACATCAGAATAATATTAGTTTAATTGCAATAGAGTGTAATTTTGTTGTTGCATTTAATTTGTTTCTTAATTTTCCTAACTATATTTTTATATGAATTTTTGGATAAATTCAATTTCTCAAATCAAGTGCAATCTTATGTGATGCAACAAGTGCATATCTCAAGAACAAAGATTGCCCAAAGGATGTGGAGGAAGGTGATTGGCAATTGTTGATCAAGAATAAATGGGAAACTCTAAATTTTAAGGTAATTTTAAAATTTTAAGTACTTTAACTTATTTTGTTAGTTATTTTCTTTTATTAAAAATAAATTGTTTATCAATGTACAGGAGCAAAGCGGAAGAAATACAAGTAACGGGGGAAATCAAGAAATGAAATCAGTTTT
>JAOTJB010000007.1:19756824-19774088 GCA_027123815.1 Erythroxylum minutifolium | reverse complement strand
TACTTACATTAGTGCAAAAATGTGATATATTGTAAATGTGTTGTGTATGTTTTAGAGGAGCACATCGGATGCCAGTCGGACATTGCTAGACCATCCAGGCAATAGCTTCTTGGAGCGTACTGTGAGTCAACCTAGATGAATTTCCTATAATTGATGTAATTTGATTTGTTAAGCTTCCAATTATTGAACTGTTGTGCTTGTTTCTGAATTCTGGACTTAAAGTCCGAGGAGTATATATTTAGGACTATATTGGAAGTGTTCTGACTTGTTTGATAATTTTGGTTATATTATGCTATGTGAATTCTCAACGAAAGTTGAATACCGGACTTGGGTCTGATGATTATAAAAATTTGTCTGTGCTTTATATATAATTATGATAAGTGGTAAATTCTGAATTGATGCATTTCATAAAATTCATGCTCAGATAAAGACGTTGTGACCGGAGTGACCAGTATCAAGCATTTGCATGTAGAGATTTGCTCCGTGATATATGATTTGGCACATAGAGCTATGCTTCGTGATATATGTTTTTGACTGAGTCTAATAGGCCAGTATTTATATATATGATAGGCACTCGGTCACAACATTAATAACAAATGTGGAGTCTCATATGCATCTGTATGTGTTTATATATGATCTCATTAGCATTGATTAAATGATGTGCCATGACAGTGTAAGTATTTGAAATATTGTGTTCTGTATGAATAATTGTGAAATATATGATTTGTGTATGTGAATCCGATGAAATCATCAATAATGATTCACTCATTAAGTTCACAAAACTTATAAAAAATTACAACGTGATTTTTTAGGAATGAGACAAGAGACTAAGTGTTTATTCTGGATTAGAAAAACGTTTTGGACTAAGTCATAACTCAGAGTTCTGTCAGCTGACATCAGAGAGTTATAGCTTTTATTTTGTAGTTTTTGTTAGAACCTGTATGAGGTTTTGTAAATATTCATCTAATGGAAACAGTGTAGACTTTGTGAATGAATACAATGAATGGTTTTAAAATTTGATGACTTCTGATTATATTAGATGATGCCATGTATAAGTTGGATTTATTTTTGCCCTAACATGCCATTATCATAGGAGGATTTATTTTTTCCCTAACATGCCATTATCATAGGATATGTACTTGAATATTCTTGAATGTTTGGGTATGTACCTTGTGGCAGTGGGATGTTGTATCAAAGGACTAGACCGAATATGATGCACCACTATTTCTGAACTATCAGAATCTTTGAGCATAACTTTTTTCAACCCACAATCAACTATAGCTTTGTGTTTGGAGAACCAATAAATGCCCAAGATCAAGTCAAATTCATGGAAGGGTAGCTATGTCAGATTAGCAGTAAATTGTTTCCCATAGATCATAATAGGGCAATCTCTATACACTCTATTCACATATACACTATAGCCTAATGGACTAGTCATATGTGTATCATAGGGTAGTCGATCTACTGATAACATCCTATCAGACACTCCCCCAGTGCAAATATATTAATTAGTGGAACCGGGATTTATCAATGCATGCATATCAAGATCAAAGAGAGAGAAGATACCAACTATATTTTTGGGGTGTCCTGTTCCTCAAGAGTCTTCATAGCATATGCCCGTGCTAGACCAGCTGATGCCTCAAGACGATCAACAGACTCAGATGTTGTACTCAGAGTGGCCTTAGGCTAGCCTGGTTCACCTCTGCCTCTACCTCATCCTATAAATGCAATGGGTACATTGGATGCCCTTTTGCTCCCCTGCGGTGCTTTACTTTGTTATGAGCCTCATGGACAATTAGCCATCAGATGATCTATACCTCCACATTTAAAATAGGCCCCATTTAACCATCTGCATGTACCCCAATGTCTTATAGTACAGTATGGGCACTTTAATGGTCCATCTCCTTATCTAGCTGAGGAGCCTCAACTAGTATTAAATGTTTTGGACTGCTCCTAACATCTTTCTCTAGGGGCTAGGCTATAGATTGACTATGTTGGGGATGCACCCTACGAATCTTAGATCCTCTTACTCGAAGATAAGCCACCTCTATAGAGAAATTCCTCCTTTGTGACCTTTCTTTATTGGCTGTCTCTTGCTTCTCTACTCTGATAGCTGCTTCAGCTAGTTAATATTAGCTTACCTATTGTAAAGAAGTTACTGCCACTAAGTACTCTTTGATGAAATCATTTAATCCATCCTCAAAATGTTGGCATTGAAATGCCTATGCCAGAATAGGCTCTGGAGCATACTTACTGAGCCGACTAAACTCCTTTTCATACTCAACCACATATAGGTTTCTTTGTCTCAAATTCAGAAATTGCTTCATTTAACTTCTTTATAAGCTTTTCTAACATACTTCTTCTTGAACTCTTGGGTAAAGAACTCCCAAGTCAAAGGGTTAGGCAGCTAAAGATGCAGTAGGACAAAATTTCACTAATCATGACTGCCCCTTGCAGGAGATAGACAGGACAGATGGCCATTTCTTCGAATGGACACCTTATCTCATCTAGAACCCTCTATGTGAGCTCTAACTAATATTCTGCTGTATCTGATTCTTCTAGAGTCATGCCCACAAATTCTTCCACGTAATGCTTTCTCAAAGCTTCTATGGGAGCTTTAGGCATAGTGATTTTATCCATCAATTTCAGCACATCATGGGAGAGCTTTAGAAACATCTCCCCAGGTACTGATGGTACCAGTACTTCACCTCTTGGAGGCTTAGGAGGACCCGAAATTAATTGATCTTTCCCTACCACACTATCAGTTAACTACTCCTTAGCTTCACAATATCTTTTCATTTCTACTATCTATAAGAAAATAAGGACATCTATGTTAGGGTAACATAACACCACACCATATCACACATTACTAGACTTTTATTGGTTATAACCGCCTAAACCGGGCTCTGATACCACAAAATGTAACACCTCCTATACGAAACTTACAACAACCCACACATAGGTCACCAAAAATTCCTGTACATACATTCGTGACATATAATTCTATTCAATGTTGTACATGTACATATTACAAAATTTCATATCAATTAACAATATAATTTAAAATTAGTATTACATCATTCCATTAATATGTAATCCAATCTTCATTACATATACAACCCATTTTTCAATCAAAAGACATATCCAAACGTACTTTTACTCTCAACGGTTGGCCTTGGTCCTTGCAGATGATCCCTGTGCCTTACTCATATTACTTGGATCTACACAGATTCACACCCGTGCTAAGCTTAAAAGCTTAGTAGGGAAACACTTAGTTTGGATGAATACTCAAGACAATCATCCATCAATCACACACACATTCACGAATATCATAAACTCATGTAAACAATGATGACATAATCAAGCAAAGTACATAATGCAAATATGCTTCAATATTATCCATACACCGAAATGCACATTTATAAGCCAAATATTTATATTCAAAGCTCATCAATACAAATTATTCATGTTGTGATGTTGTATTTCTTATTTATGACTGTTAAATTTCCTTTCCATGTTACGCTTGGACATTTCCTGTGGGTATGGATAACAAGAACTGTGGATATTCGAAGGCATCGAACTATAGATACTCTAAGGCATCGAACTGTGGATACCCAAAGGTATCAAATTGTGGAGACACTATAGTCTCGAAATAAAGACACCAATGGTGTCAAACTATAACAATTGTATTGTAACTCTATAGGAATGCCTATCTATCCATCACTGAGACAATGAAGTAGGCACTGTAACATTTTCCTTTAATCATTTACCAATTTCACGATTAATATATTGATAAGTCATATGATATTCATTTGAAATCATAAAATCTATAAGTAAACTTGTATGGTCATACTAAGCAATAAATATGCATATAAATCATGTATATATATATGTAAATTTCTTTTAGCATGCATTATGTTCAACCTTAAATTTTAATGTTTAATCACCCCCATTCAAATATGGTAAGTCATATTTCATTTATTTCTAGGTATTTGCAAACTTTCATAAACATTAGAAAATGTTTTGATATAGTTTGGTGAAAGAAAAACAGAAGCAGAGAACTCAAAATAGTGCAAAATGGGCTAAGCACACAGTGGGTCTAAATATAGGCAAACAAATTAATCCAGAAGTAAATCACACAACAATCTCCACTTGTTCTGTAATTTTCACATAGTAAACATTCAAATTAGGCTTTAAGGTCTACTAAACATTTGTTCCCCTATGTCTCTAATTTCCATATCATCAAAGATTAGGCCATTTGGACTTCTAAGTCATAAGATAAGTACCAAACATCACAAGCTGCTCCAATACATGAGAAGCATCAGTTTATCATTTTCAATCTCAATTTCCAATATCATACAGCCAGAATTAGATCCGGGTCTCTTGAAGAAAACTTTAGTTATATGTCTTAAGTTTCATTTCCAATTAGAATCATCTAATTTAGAGATTTTTAGATTGATTTATAGCCAAAACAATAGGACTGGTTCTAGTGAACTGAGAACCTAAGACAAAATTTCATTAAACGTGACTCTCTCTTGTCATATTCAACCAATTGATGCAAAATCTCCATTCCAGAAACCGTTTCATGCCTAAATCAATCTTTGTACACATTCAGATATACAAAAATATAGAAATTAACTAAGTGGAGTCTGAAATCTTGAAATTTGCCAATTAGCTCTTCTTTTAGCACTCTTCCTTCTCTTCCCTTTTAGCTTTGCTTGATTCACTAACTAGAATACCACAAATACATATTTCAATTCCATATCCAACCTTATAATTCCATCTCTTCATGAGCAAAGCAAGAAAGATGAAGATGAGTAGAAAAACCACAAACTTTTACCTTGATTTTTACGTAGGATTAGCTTGATTCCTTATGCAAAATGATGTGATTAAAGAGATGGAATGGAAAGGAGGTGAGAAGATAAAATTTAGGAGATAAAACACTTCGTACACATCCCTCTCCCCACTCTTCTACTCCCCACTTCAAGATGTTTCTAATCTCACACATATGTTTCAATCTCATTGGTTCATATGCTGATTTTTGGCAAAATTGCATATTTGGTCCTTCTTCTTCCTTTGATTCTCATATTGGAATATAAAGCCATCAATTGATTTCATTCTAGTCCATAACTCACATATAATTATTCATGTCTATGCCTAAATGAAGACATTACAAATTTACCCCTATCTTGTAAGTTAATTACCATTATGTCCCTTACTATGCTTAGATATACTTAATTCTTTGTGTTCACTTCTTAATACACCCTAGACATACTATAATGCTTTTAGAGTATATATTAGGGCCTTACATTTCTCTCCACCTTTAAAGAATTTAATCCTTAAAATTTATAGCTGTATTGAATAGTTGTTGGTACTGAGTTCTCATCATCAATTCGGGTTCCCAAGTAGCCTCTTCAATGCCATGATATAAGGCCTCTTCAATGCCATGATATAAGGCCTCTTCAATATATACAACTTAAAAATAAGTTATTTTTAATTATTAATAAAAATTATTTTATTTTATTAAAATAAATAATTTAAAAATTAATATTTATTTTAAACATATTTTAATTATTAAATCTAAGCTTATTTGAAATTTATATATTTGAAGATATTTTTAATTTTATTATGTTTAAAAATAATTATTAATTTAATTTAATTTAATAAAATTAAATCATTCATATTTTATAAATAATTAAATTTAATTAATTAAATATAATATTAAATTAAATTATTGTTAATTTTATTAAAAATTAATATATTAAATAAAAAACTACTTTTATGATTTTAATGATTTTTGAAAACTAGAAAAAACCAAAATTAAGAACATAAATGAAAAATTAAAATAATTTTTTTTAATAAATTTGAAAATAAAATATAAAACTAAAAATAAAAATGAAAACGAAAACAAACATGCTCTTAACTTATGAATTTTTACCTTTTATTTGATATTAATAAAAAATGTTTATTTTTGTGGCCGTCGTTAATAAATTTTTATAATTGTTATTTTTAATAGCGTATTAAATAAATTTTTATATAAAATCATAAATAAAATAATGAATTTAGTTCAATTAATTATTAAAACTTCTTAATGCAATCAATTGATAGGAACAATTGGAGGTGGGGCTATGCTGTATTTGTTTACTCATGATTGTTATTCCCATCCTTGGCTTGGTAACCAAAACCAAACAAGAGATGGAGGTCTTTGCATGTGCCCAATAGTGAAGGAGACACCACAATTGTGTTGGCATTCGCATGTCTTATGCTATATTTGTTTACTTATGATTGTTATTCCCATTCTTGGCTTGGTGACCAAAACCAAACAAGAAATGGACGTAATCACATGTGCCCAATAGTGAAAGAGACACCACAATTGTGTTGGCATTTGCATGTCTTAACTTCGGCTGACACAACTAAAATTGCTTAATATTCAGAGCGAAAGAAATAATTTGGATGCACACATCATGTGCGATCATTTAGCGAAACTCTAAATGTGTGGTTTCTTTATCCAATCCAACCTCAAAATCACCAAACAATTTTAAAAATAGGGTCGAGTGCCATTCATTTGAAATGATGGTACTGAGTTCAAGTTCCGGGTTTTATACATAACCATAAAAGGAACGTATTAAAGAGTTGCTATATTCCAGATTTCATAGCTAATTTACTAAGAGTTTGAATGAAGATACAGTACTCAACTTATACATACATTACTTTCAAAGTTCTACCTCTTATCCCAAGTTTCTCGGGGATCATTATCATATCCAAAGAATTAAGATAAGTAGAGAAAAGCTCTGAGGAAAAAAAAGGGAAGCCAAAGAGTAAAAGTTAATCATCCTAAAACCATAATTTAATTTGTGCATCATTACTTCACAGGATCACAAGACTTGCTTGTTGCCTAAAACTATGTCAATAGAACAAAAAACCAACTTTATACATTGGCTAGGATCATAATGGTCTCCGCATGACGTCCAGAAAAGAGAAAAACATGAGAAGGAATGCAAACATCCCATTATCTATCTATCTATCTATCTATCTGCCTTGGATGAGAAGACCGGTAAGCAAATACATAAAGAGGGATTATACTGAGTAACAACATACATGTGAGAAGCGGAAATACAAGGTGTTTTCTCAAGCAGCTGAGACTAGAGCAGGGGACGCACCTGTTGCAGTGGACCCAAATGTTGGCAGAAGCCAACCCTTTTTCTGGGCATACTCTATGTAGAAGCCAAATTTCTCCTTTGCATTCGGAATGTCGAGAGCGAGATCGTCAAGGCCATCCCTAATTCGGGTGAAACCTCTTGTCATCTGATTGATAGTGATCAGACCTTCATTGAAACATTCCTGGAGGAGATCCAGCATCCTGTCATTCTTCTTCTCCATAGCCATAACCAGTGCCTTCTTCACCACCTCATGGTAGAAAAAAGGCATTCCAAGATCTCGAATGCATTGGCAAGCTTCACTGACAACACCACCACTTTCATACTCTTCTAAAAGCTTCAATATCTTGTCCTTGGCATCCTCCACAGCCCATCCAGTACCACCTCCCCAACACCTCAAGATCCTCTCACCAGCATGACGGGCAGCAATGAGAGATCTAGCTACATGTACAGTTTCACTCCCACTGCAATTTGATGGAAGCCTGCTGCCTATCTCCTCTAGATTTAGAGGAGCCAAGACATCATCAATCACAGCCCTAGCTAGAAACAGAGAAAGCTCATCGGAAGCATCCAAAATGTCCAGTGCTGTATCTTCCGCAGATTCTAGAAGCATGACAAAGCCATTAACTATATCTTCAGTGGAGAAAATCTCAATGTGAAGAGCAGATAGCAGAACAGATGCCATTTCTTTCTCCCTATTCTTCCTGTCCATTGCCAAGGTAATGAGCTTTTTCAGGAAAACTGGGTTAAACTCAGGCATGCCAAGATCTTCAAGGCTCCGAATCAGTTCTGGAATATCATCAGAGTGAAAATACTCGTGAATTATAGTGACTACCTCCTCCTTATACCTCCTCAACTTTTCATCTTCAATTAGCATATGTCCATTCTCACCGGAGGATTTCAAGAATGACTGATCAAGCCACCCTTGAGAGACTGCCCTGGGTATGATTGATTGGAACAAGGCTTTTGCAGATGGAATGTCAAGAGCAAGATCATCCAGGCTCTCAGCTAGCCGAGAAAAACCCTTAACCATTTGACTGGAGCTGATCAGACCTTCCTCAGAAGCTTCCTTCAGCAGCTTCAGCACTAGAGATTCGGCAGCTTGAATCTCCATGGCAAGAACCAGAGCTCTCTTGACAACCTCATGATGAAAGAATGAAACCCCTAATTCCCTTATACACCTGCACGCCTCAAAAGTATCACCATTCTCTACATACTCCCTCAGTAAATCTGCAATTTTATTCTTTACTTCCTCAACAGTGGTGTGAGTGCTACCACCCCATTTCCTCTCCACAAGTTCTGCATGATGTGGGGCCGAAAGATAGCTCTTCTCAGCAGTTTGAAGGACCTCAAACCCTTTAGATGATTGAGGAATAGTCTTCTTTGCTCTAGTGAGGAAAGCTGGAGGTAGGATCTCATCAACCACAGCACGAGCTATAAATAGTGCGAGTATGTCAACTGCATCAAGTATGTCTACTGCTAGATCATCTGCAGATTCCAGAAGTATGACAAACCCATCTCTTATCTGGGATGGATTTATAACATCTGCATAAAGAGCAGATAATAAAACTGAAGCCATTTCTTTCTCCTTATCATGCCTGTCCATAGCCATGGAAACAAGCCGCTTAATAAAGTAAGGATGATATACACTAGAACCAAGTTCTCTAAGGTCAGACGCTGCAACTTCTACGTCACCAGTACTAAAGTACTCCTCTATTATGCAAACAACAGCCTTTTTGTACTCATCAAGTGGATCTGAGATGGTTGCCCCAACAAGCTGATACGGTTCCTGAGCAAGTGAAAAAAAAAAGTCAAGAAGAAACTAACGGAAGCAAGATCAAGAACCATACGTAAAGTCAAGCGGGCTATGATAGACAAAATCAACACATAGCGTAGATTTAGAAGCATAAATGTTGTAGACTACCCGACAAGACCCACGATGAAAACAGTCAAAAGCTGCAATTACCTCTCCACTGTCATAATTAGGATCATTCCGGTCAATTTGTGAATCACCATCAGTGTCCAGCAGTTTCCCCCACGTGCCCTTACCCCCACCGCCATCTAAACATCAATTAATATGAAAATTAATTAACATAAAGAGAATGGATATTATTTTTCACATGCATTATCAAAAACCTTGTATGTTCGATGCAAAGTGTGCAAAAGAAAAAGAAAACATGGGCAATTGGCAATAAGCTATCCACAAGGGACAAAGAAAAGTATAAGTAACTAGCCAGACATGTAACAATTTGAATCCGCAGAGGACGGGAAAATTTTGAAACTATAACAAAAGATGTAACATACAAAGGAGGAAAGGAAATTTGCAAGTCATTACTGCACTCAGTTCAAACACAAGTACGGAAGCCAAAACTCATTACCAGCTCTAAAACATCAAACGGAAACCAGTCAGACAAAACCAAAATCAACAAGAGCTTATCTACCACACCACAGGATTATGATGGAAGGGATACCGTTAACTAAAATATGCTAATAATGAAACAGACTAGCTATAGCATCATAAGAACTCGAACAAGTCCGAACCATCATCGACAACCTCTACAAAATCATGGTAGGCATACAGCCGAACAGACTCACCCTTTTTCACACGTACATACTTCCCAGAGTGTGACCTTCGCACATGCCTGACTGCAATCCCTGCATTAGGTGCCCTTCCAGCAGCAGGAACTTTTATGTGATGCTCAGAAAGCAATGCCGATGGGGATTTAGGGGATGATGACAAAATCTTTGGGGAAGACGACAAGTTCTCGACATTCAGGCTTGCTATTTTCAACATTTCCCTCTGTTCATCCGTCAGAAATCCCTCACTCGACGCCATTTACACTTTGCCAAGGTTACTGCCTAAATCTAAATCACAAAAGAGGAGTCTACTGAGTTAATTAGTCGTTATAAAGACGTCACAAGCTTCAGTTCTGCTCTCAACATATAGTTCCTCAGCAAAAACCAGAACGCTTCAGGGACAGACCAATCAAACAAATCACTTGAAGTTAAAAAAAACATAGGTTTAATTAAAAAGTTATAAATAGTTAAGAACTAGCCATTAAACAGTTCCTAATTTTTCTAAAATCATTAAAAAAAAGTTAAAAGATTGACCACGCTCAAAAAGTTTATCTTCCTCTCATTTTCCTCCTATCAGCGCAGCCAAACATATCGCCAGAACATTCGAGAATAAGAGAAAAGAAAAATCCATACATATGATGAAACCTGAGAGGAGAGCCAGAGAGAGGAAAGGAAACCTGTACGGAAAGGATTGAATTCGAAAACTTCTGTGCTTGGCCCGGATCTCGAGCCAAGACAGGGACAGCAGCTATCGGATCTCCAATCGGACTCTGGAGATCCGAACCGACACGACGAGCAAAACCCTAGCTCAAAAGACTCGAAGCTCCGGGTGGGTTGACGATAAAAGGATTATGGACATATAAATAGAGAGAGAGAAACTGGATGAGGACGAAGAAGAGAGGAGGAGGAGATGCAAGAGGGTGCAGGGTATTTATAGGGAGGCTGCGGTTACGAGTACACGTCAGCGGAGGGGTGTTTGGGTATATTATCGGTAGGGTATCCACGTGGCATTACGTGTACTACAGGCCGTTGCCTGTCTCTTGCTTCCACCCTGCTAGAGATTTAGGGTTTTTCTGTTTTCGGGTCCGAATCACCAAAATAGCCTTGTAAAGTGCTCTCTATTACGATTATTAAATATTTATTTCTTATTAAATGTAGAATTTACCACTCTCAGTTCCCTTTCAACCCCTAATTTCACCTCGAAAGCACTCTCCTCTCACGGCTCGCCCTTCGTCGAACTTGTCACCACTCACCGTCCGCCGTAAGCCCGTCACTGCCATGAAGTCATCGAAGCTTCAGTGAGGATCTGCTCTCTTTGGAGTGCCTGTGTCTTTGCGATCAACAAACCTCCGGGTCTGTTTTCTCTGCACTTGGTTTTTCACCCGAGGTACGCTTGCGCTCCCTGATTCTCTCTTCCTGTTCTCGATTCCTCAATTTTTAGCTCTTCTCTTGCTTCATTCTGGCTCTCTTGCTTGTTTAACGAATGATTTAAGAGCTTGTTTAGCTCTTTCTCTTCAAGTTTCTAGTTTTTTGACCGAGTTTCAGCTCGTATCGCTTGAAACATTACGGTACTTCGCCGAACTTCGACGTTTAAAGTTTTTTTAGGAAAATTAATTCGTCCGTCTTTGAATTTGTACTTCTAAACTTAAGTGTAATAGCGAGAATTTACCGATTTTCAAGTGTATTACCTCTGAATTTCACAACAAAAACTAGTCGCCGACGAGTTTTCTCTTCACTGAAAGTTGTTTCTTGTCTTATTCTCTTGCTAATAACATCTAATTCTTTATTATTCTCATTTTTACTTTTTATTTGCATAATAAATTATTTTTGAAAAATCAAGTTCAAGTAACTCCTCGATATTTTCCCTTTTCTTTCTTGGGTTTTTTCCTCTTTTCGGATCTGACAGCTGATATGTTTTTTTATTGCGACCAAGGTTTTGTTTTTGTACCTTACCGGTCGAGTACAAAATCGTGTTGTCTGGTACCGACTATCGGTACCGGCCTGGACGATTTCGACTGGTACCCCCGGTATTTCAAATAGCAGCCGGTCGCTTAAATTTTAAAATTTTAAGGGACTTATCTAAAAAAGATTTAATTAAATAACAAGACTATGGTTATTTGTACGCAGTGGAATAAATCTTTGGACAGATAGAAGCAAGCAAGCGAACGTGTGGATCGTACGGTCGCCGGTAGATATGGGCACAAGAGAGGTATACGAAGAGAAACTACGTAGCGGACATTTATACCACGATCCTACCATCAACCCTGGTCTCGGCACTCCTCGTTGTCCTCGTTGTCTTGCTCTCGTCGACCCTAATTCTGTAAACTATTCGATTTCTTTTTAATTCTTTCTTTAGACACACACTCATATGTATTGATTTTGAGTTTGCGTTTGTTTTTGTTCTGTTTAGGGAAAGGGAGAATGGACTATTACTTCTGTTCTACATGACGCCACTGCTGTGGTCACTCCTCTCTCTCTCTTTTTCTTTCCTAGTTATTACCTCTGTCTTCTGTTTGATTTTCTATTATTCTATTTTTTGAAATTGATTTTGATAAGAAGAAAGATAAAACCCTCTAAATATGAGTGGTAGCAAATACGCAATTTTGGTTAATTCTTGAATTTGGAAATCTGCGGTCTTAGTCATCGATCAGCTTATGGCAGTTTTAGTGCAATTTATGAGAACCCAGTTGTTTTTAACCAACGTAATCGTACTTCATATCTGATTGATTTTGCAGCTTGTAAAAACTCAAATTGTGTTTGTTAATGAAATTATTTCATTTTATTTAGTGAATGGCTGGTCATTATCAATGGTTCTGCTAGTAAAATCCTATGCCTAGGCAGCAAACTCTTTATGTCGCTGTTGCAAGTTTTAATTCTAACTGATTTTTTATTTTTGGTTTTTTAAATAGGCTGGCTCGGGTATTGGTGGATTGCTTAGTGCAATTCATGGTTTCAATACAGGTTTTATTCCAATCATTTTTGTTGGTAAATCTATACCTTCTTGTTTGCGCAATTTTTAATCTTGTCATATTTCAGGGATCCCGTTACTTCAAAATCGCCTCAAGGGACCAAAGTGGCTTCCTTTCATAGTTGGAGTATTTACTGCCCTTTCCAATTTTTATTTCTAGGGTTTCAGACCCGCAAGAGCTATTGCTTGTTTAGATTCGTCGACTTCTTCTTGACCTAACTTTATGCAATGTACTACATTTGTTGGCAGCTTCCTCCACTGCTTGCAGTTTCAGGTGCCGCTGCTGCTTTTGGAGGTACTTCTTGACTCTATTATCCTATCATTATATTATTTTGCATATCCTTTATCTTGATTCCTGGATTTAGTTTGTTGCATGTACCAAGCTTGAAGACTTTCATTTAAGCCAATGCCAACTGCAATCTCATAATTTTCTTGGTTAAAAAAAATTAGGAAATGCAGCATTTCAGTGTGTTTGGAAGATTTCAATGAGTTCGTTTAAAATAGTTGACATAAATTCACAATTTATTTCTTTTATGTGTATGGTTCTTGTAGTTCCAATCCTGTATTAAGAATTTTTTGTCCTCAATTTACAACAAGGGCAGGGACTTTTATTGGTGGAATAAGGTCAATCATGTATTGGTGGAGTAAGGTCAATCATGTATTAGTGGTGAGGCATGGAACTTCAAAAATAGATATCTGAATGAAGACTCACCTCTGGAGTCTATAAGATGGCCGGAAAATAGATCATGTCTGATTTGGTTTGAATAATTCCGAAATGTATCTTAATTTTGCTATGAATAAGTGGCCTTTAAAAATGTAAAATCATGGACCATATTCTTCTATCATTTAGCCTGTAATGTGGAACTGGAATATCAATCATGTGCATAAACCATAGGTTGCATGATCATTAATTCACCATAAGCTATCCTTTTTGTAGCTGGATTTTTTGTGGGAAATGTGCAACCATACTAAAGTGAGAGAACCATGCATTGGACTTTAGTGTAGTGATAAAGGTCTCCTACAAGAAATGATAATAAAATTAACTAAAGGACTTATTTTAACGTCTTTAATCTCTTTTCACGGTGGAACATCAAAAAAATTTTGTGGAAGAGGGATCCAAAAAGAGCTTCAAATATAATAGTGAAAAACAATGAAGCTTACTCGATATTAGCATGATCAAATAGGAATAATCTATTCTGTTGCTCATACTATGATACACTATGTATGACTTTCTGTATAATACCCATCAAGCTGCATGACTGTCCAAAAATGCATTAACTTCTTATGTTTGTGCAACTTTATTTGGTTAGAGTGGCAAATAGTATAATCTTTTCTTGCTTCTTATAATTATATAAATATAAGACATCATCAAACATCGCAATGCTATCAATGTAACTTGCAGTTGTCTTGTTAGTTCTTAAGAAAGGACCTAACTGAAGAACTATATTTTCATTTGTGAGAAGTTATTGTTATCTTCACTTGATCGCCTTTGTAATATTTTTTTAGTATCCAATGATTTTTTGCAACACAAAAAACTAATGGGGATCCCTTGCAAGTTCACTGCCTCATTCTATCAAAACTAGTGGCTGAGGGAAGTCTTGGTTTTGAGAGTCTTGGTGGGGGAATATGTTCAGTTGTTTTTCTACTCTTGAAATCGTAGCAAAAAATGTTGATTTTGTCACTTGTGAGTGTCATTTGATTTCTTAATCCTGAGAATTTGAAAAGTTAACAGGGTCATAGATTGATTCGTCTTCCAGGAAGGAAAAATAAGCTTGAGAGGCTCGTTAATTGATAAGTTGTCATCTTAGGCAGTGGCATGGTATATAAAATAACAAGGTGCAAGTTTGCGGGTGGTGGAATGGGCTTCTGACTTCCACATAAAAGTTATCCTTGAATTTTGTTGGTCTAGGATGGTGGAAACAACCCCATCAGCTTGAGGCTTTTTTCGCCTTTGGACCAGGGAATAGACCTTATCGGTAGTGGACTGGTTGAGGTGGAATGCGAATTTGTCTGCTCAGAGTTGACGGTTAAGATTTTGATCTGCCTATTATTTTAGAGCTTGACATATAATATGCTAGCACCATAACATGGCGTCTGAACATTTTAGGCTCTTGGCCACAATTTCCTTCTTATTCATGCTTCCGTTAATTGCTTCTTTTGTCATACAGGGATGTGATTGATTTGTCCTTAATTTAGTTACGTGAAGAAAAATCTCTTATTTAGATCATCAACTTGTGGAGCCCTTCGTGCTCCATTTATAAGCAGTTGAGATTTCACGTGCCTTTTGATTCTTGCTTTTGGTCAAGTGAAACTAATCTTGTTGCCAAATTTTCGAATTTGAAGGGTATATGCTTCCAAGATTTGCTCAACTCACTGTAACATCCTATTATGCTACCTCGAGTGCCTCACACCATGTTATTTCTCTCCTCACTCGGCGTATTGAAGAGGCCCATATGTCTCAGCTTCATCAAGAAAAGCAAAAATGATTTCTTTCAGGTGGATATATTATTGTATTATCCTTGCTACCTCAATTTTGTGAGAAAGGTTATACATGGGCAGAGATGGGCAAACTGGTAGATGGGTAAAATTATGACTTCTGCAACGCCTTTCTGTTGAATAACAAACTTGTAAGTAACTGTAAAAAATTTGTCTTACTGATATGGTAAGGTGGATTTGGGTGCTTCTGACCTGCATGATGCTAAACGACAGCTCGCATATCACGACAAAGGAAGTGAATGATGCTACGTTAAGCCTCTGATTTTTGAGTTGCTAGATATATTCTCATAGGTGAATGAGCTTTACATATGGAATTAGGATGTAGTAGAATGTGGAAGCTAACATATTGATTAAGGGTTGAGGAAGTCACTAGAAGAAGAACAAGCAAACTCTTCATTAGTGAAATCTAGCGAAGAGATTGGATATTAAATCATATACAACTTCCATGCAAAGATCAATAGTCAGAAGGGAAGGTACCTACAGATTTAACATACTAGGCAGAAGCGCTACAATACTGGGTTCCATACAAAAGTAGGAGAGCCAAGCATAAGGAAATCAACATGTGCACAATGCTTAACTATTTATTCATTTAGCAGACTCAAGTGAAGAGTTGATAACGAGTGTTGTCTGAACTTAAAAGGGAACCGATAGTGAAGGAGTAAAACATGTGGTGTTAGGTGTGTTACAAAAATTGCTTATGAAGTAGAATTGCTTAATTGGAGCTCAGATAATGTTTTGTTGCAAAGAGGCCCATCCTTTAAGGTCTTTAAATGTCATTAGAACTTATTTTTCGTATATTTAATAAATCTTTTTGTAATTTTTAGAAAAATAGTCATGTGAGTCATAAGGAATGGGGTAGGCCTAATCTTTCTTCGTTCATGGTTCGATATTCTGGTGTCCTAGCGTAGAGGAACCATACCAATCCATCCCGAACTTGGTGGTCACCTATATCAAATAGGTTAAAAGCATGTGTTGGCCAATATGATGGGAGCGAAGTACACACTTAGGCTATGTTAATGATACTATCCTATGTGATTAAGTTGATTACCTTTGTTAAGGTAAAAACATACAAATATATTGGTATTAATAGAATTAATTACACACAATATATGATAAAGATCAGATAACTTTATTCGAAATTCAGTTTTGTAACAATTACAAAAATTCTATATACATTAAAATTCAAAAATTGATATTAATTAGTAATTTCTTAAGATAGTAAAAGAGGTTAATTTCAGAAAATTCAAAAATAATATTATTTTGATTTTTAAACAGATTAAAATAAAGTTAAAAATCATATATAATATAATATATTGACGATTATTTTATAAATTTAATAATTATTTAATAATTTTAAAAGATTATTTAAAATTGTATCCGATATTGTTCGTTCAAATGTGATATTAACTTTAGTATTCGTAATATTGATTTAAGTATTTTGTTATATTCGAAGAAGAAAATGCATATTTTCTATCTAAAATATAACCCTAGTTTTGTTTTTATTGGATGAAAAGTGTAAGTAATGCTCGCGCGGGCAGCTGCGTATCTGTCTCTCGGCCTCCTCCTTCTGTGTTTGTGATGGAGGAAGCTGTTCAGATATGCAACACGAGCAGTAACCATACTATCACGAACGAAAATGAGTGGAAAGCCGAAGAAGCAATTGGTGGTAACAGAGTCGCTCTCGAAGCTCTAAGAGAACTCATCGTTTTCCCACTTGTTTACTCTTCTCAAGCTCTCAAACTCGGTCTTACTGTAATTATTCCTCCACCGCATCCTCCTCTTCTTTTCTTTCCTATAATTTTTTTAATTCTGATCGTATTGTTCTTCAGTGGCCCAGAGGTTTACTTCTCTATGGTCCCCCTGGAACTGGAAAGGTACTTCTTTGTTTTCCCGTCAATTTGTTTCTCATTACATTATGGAAGCTCTGGAATTACTCGAGTTTCTTCCCAGTTTAGGAGAGAAACTTACGTACATAGATATCCACTCAAGTGAGTTGTTTAGACTTCTCTCTTTTTCTTTTTTATCAGCCATTCTCAAGTTATTTATCTGTGAATTGTAGACGAGTT